>PVJX010036169.1:0-17762 GCA_004027295.1 Dolichotis patagonum
ACGAGAAATGGAGACAAGACAGGATTCTGATCAAGTCTCATTTATTGGCAGGAAATGGTGGGCATTTATAGGGTGCAGAGAAAGAGGGAGTGAAGCCTCTTGACATCAGCAAGTAACTGGGCAACAATAGGTGGTCTTAGCCTAATTTCAGGGAGGCACATGGCTTCGGGAACCTTGAGAAATAGACAAGGTATGCAGAAACAGAAGCTAAACTGATATGATAGCTACTATTATCAAACGAAGGTCAGTCACAAGTCTCTCGCAGAGGTTTCCCACAGGTCCCCCTTTCCTTTAAAAATAGAAGCTGAATATCCTTGAGGAGACTGTGCCTGTCTTGGGTCAGGTAGCTTTTACATGAGGCCAGCCTAACCTTACCAAGCGTCATTGGAATGCAGAGCAGCATGAGGCTCTGTTCCTGTCTTAGGCAGTGGTCAGCGCTACATGTGAGCTCCAGTTGCCCGTCTCTGGCTATCTAGTCTAGCGCACCAAGGCGAGAAAATTATTTGCCTTTATAAAGCAGCATCATAGTGCAATCTTGTGGGCTATGTGTAATTTTTTTTTAGCCATCTCGAGTCAATGATAATGGACCTGTATGGATTGCATTTTTATAGTGTCTATTGTTGTTTAATAAAAGCCATCAATTTATTAAAGAGAAAAGGCCCTAGTGAAAGCAAGATTAGTAGCCCAAGCAAAGGCCCAAGTAGGGGGAGGAGATAGGGTAAGATCCCATTTCAGGCACTCCAGAGAGGGCTGTCAAATAATTTCCTTTTTCTTTTGATCAGATCTTTTTGAAGTGTCTTTATTTTATCTCGGACAATGGTGGACTTGTTTGCATAGAAGCAGCAGCATTCCTGCAAAGCCAAACAGATTCCTCCCTATTCTGCTGTGAGAAGGTCTAATCCTCTCTTATTTTGGAGGACTACTTTTGCTAGAGAATCTAATTGATCTTGGATATCTTCAATAGTGCTGGATAAGGCCTGAACATCATTCACTAATTGATTTGAAAGTTGACATGGGATTGCAAGGCAACTCCCAGCCCCGCAGACCCTGTTGCTAGAGCTCCTGAAATGCCTAACCCTACCAGGAGGGGGATGAATTAACTGCTCTTTTAGTACAGCTCACAGCATAATCAAAGCTGGGGATGGGAACAGGTTCGTCCCCTGGTATAATATCTATGTCGGGTAGTAGGGTAGCCAGGACACATAGCCCTGAGCAATTATTAGGCAAGAATGTGAAGGCCATATCTCCCCCACAGATAAACATTTGTCCTCTCGTGGGACAGAGAGGAGAATTCTAAGTAGATATCTGACTGCAATTAGTGAAGGTGACAAAACCGACATCTAGATCAGAGCCAGCATTATGAGATTTTCCTTTGATACAGTGAGGATTGTTGAAGCTTATAGGTTGTACTTTAAAAGGGAGGCTGATACCACAGTTTAAGGAATTTTTTTGTATAAGATCAGATGGGGTGAAGTTTGAAGGGATGGTAAGGGGCATTGTATTGCCTATGGTCATACATAACCAACAGTCTTTAGCTAACTCAGGACTGGAGGTGTTTAGAACTTTATGTGTGGCTTTTAGAATTTTAGAGGTTTGGGTGTCTAGGTCAACTCCCCGTGACTTGGGGAGTGTTAAGGGGTGATAAAGGATTTTTGGAAACATGTCATCTATAATTTGTTCCATCTGTTTTTGTGTCTTGAATTTCCTGCATCTTGTGGTCCTCCTCCATCGGAGACATGGACAGGAGTGACCCAATGGACCCATGGACAGGCTGACCCATTTCACCTGAGCATGGAGCTTGGGCATACTGTAGACCTTTCAACCTTTAGACCTTTCAAACCTGCAGGTGTGTGATCCCAATCACCTCCAGTAGAGCCACGGAAATTGCGTTGAAGAATGGCCACAAAATAAGTAATATTTTTAGGTCTTAAACACTCCTGAAATGACTCATAACAGGGGGAATGAATCGATTTATGAAATGATGTACATTCATCAGGACATGGCCCTGGTTGTCCATTAATTGTGGGAATGAGAGTAGGCTTGAAATAACATATGTAACTCTGTGCATAGCCCCCTCCCATACTTTGTGTAAATGAAAGGTATGCCACTTTGTTACCACAGTCTGTAGACAGGGTGCAACTGGTGGGTCTAATTCGAGTGTTACCTCCTTTGCAGTCACATGGAGCACCAAAAGGCCATCCTTGTTCAGTAATAACAGGCGAGCATCCTGTGGGTTGCCAAACCCACTTTTTACTGTTGTAGGTAGCATCATCAAAATCTCCAGTGGCAGGATCCAGTTTTTTGGTTTCATTGCCTGAAAGAGAAATAAAAATTATCTCAGGGGTCCTTTTTGTCCCTGGAGTCACTTGTGATGTCATCCTCTATATTTTGGACTTGATCTATTTGCTTAACCAATCGTTCTGGTAGCCATCTTGCAGATTTTATTGTTTTAGAATAAATGCATACTGATCCTCAACCCCAGATGAGTACTGGGTCTGGGCCGTGCCATGAGTTAGTCAAAGGGTCTTTCCACAACACCAAGGCACATTGTTTTTGTGTTTCACTATGCCAAAAGCTAGTGGCTGCTGAGTGTCCACTGCTATCCAAATTCAAAAAAATAAGGATAAATAGGGAGTACGATACAATATTTTTAGGTGACCTTTTGTTGGGGTACCACCGTCCTTTTTTAATTTTTTCAATTGTGAGTTTTAAAGAGAGATGTGCCCTTTTAACTATACCTTGACCTTGAGGGTTATAGGGTATGCCTGTTATGTGTTGAATGTTGAGGTGTTGACAGAAATGAGCAAAAGCAGAGCTAGTATAGCCTGGACCATTATCAGTTTTTAGTTGTTGTGGGCACCCTAAGACAGACAAAGCAGAGAGCGTATGGCTTATTACATGTTTAGTGGCCTCACCAGTTTGGAGGGAGGTGAAAATGAAGCCACTGAAGGTATCTACAATCACATGAGCATATTTGAAATTACCAAACTCAGGAATATGGGTGACATCCATTTGCCATAATGCATTGGGGATCAATTCCCTAGGATTAACTCCAAGATGGGGAGTTGGGAGGTGTGTGGCACAGGAGGGACAATTTTTTACTATTTGTCTGGCCTGTTCTCTGGTAATCTTATATGCAAGCCGAAGAGTTTGGGCATTGAGATGATGAAGCTTGTGGCTATTTTGTGCCATGGTAATACCTTTATCGGAACCATTGGAATTGATATTGATCAATGCATAGAGAGGGGACTGAGTCCGAGTGGCTAGATCAACTTTTTGGTTACCTTCAGTCAGGGGTCCTGGTAGCCCAGAGTGAGCATGCAAGTGCCCTATAAAAAATGGGTAAGGTCTTTTATTAATGAGCATCTGTATTTGTTTAAATAACTCTCCAGTATTGGTGGCACTCTTGATTTGGCCAGCCATTTCCAATAGAGGTATAGACTGAGCAATGTCAGTATATATATATTGTCAGTATATATATTGAGGTGTTGTCAGTATATATATTGAAGGGTTTAGTAGGGAAGGCAGAGAGAACTGCAGTGACAGCATGAAGTTCAGTCAGTTGGGCTGATGTACTGCTTGTTTGAAAGGCTATCATTTTGTCTTGGAAAGCATAGGCAGCCATGCCCATTGAGGAGCCATCAGTAAATACTAACAAGGCATCTTTTAATGGTTTAAGTGCTGTAACTGTGGGGAAAACAAATGCATGTCTATTGGCAAATTCAATAAGTCTATCCAAAGGGTAATGATTATCTATGAATCCCATATAAGAGTCAAGGGCAATGGGCCAGAAATCAGTCATCTGCATAAGCCAATCAATCTGTTCTTGGGTATAAGGCAATATAATAATATCTAGTTCTTTACCAAAGTAGCATTTACCTTGACTTCTGCCAACGATTATAAGGTTAGATATAGCTTGATAATAGGGTTCTATGACCTTTTTAGGAGTAACTGGTAAATGAACCCACATTAAGGGGGCCATCTGCCAAAAGACAGCAGTTGGAGAAAGGGTAGTTTTGCATATAATAAATTTTAAAGGCTTGTCATAATCCATAAAGGTTACAGTTTGAGAATGGATAGCCTGTTCCACAATATGTATGGCTTGTCTCCTTCTAGGAGTTAACTCACGGGGAGACGTGGGATTAGAATCACCTCATAAGATACCATAAAGGGGCTTTAATTCACTTTTGCTAAGTTTTAAGTAAGGGGTAAGCCAATTGATATCTCCAAGGAGTTTTGCAAGTCATTTAAGCTCTTGAGTCTGTCTAATCTTAATCATATCTTTTGTGAAGAGATCCAGGGTCCCCTCATTTGAAAACCTAAATATATGGATCTGTGAGCTGAACTTTATCAGGGGCAATCTCTAATCCTTTATCATGTAAAGAAATCTGTAGCTCATCATAACATCTCAGGACATCACCACCATCTTTTCCAGCTATTAAAATGTCATCCATATAATGAACGATATATATCTGAGGCCAATGATCTCTTGTTGACTGTATTGCTGATGCAACAAAGGATTGACACAAAGTAGGACTATTGGCCATGCCTTGTGGTAGTACATGCCATTGAAACCTTTTCATAGGTTCCCGAAAATTAATGGCAGGCAAACTGAAAGCAAAATGCTTTTGATCTTCTGGGTGTAGAGGAATGGTGAAAAAAACAATCTTTTAGATCTATGACAATTTTGAAGTGGCCCAGGGGTATGGCAACGGGTGAAGGGAGGCCTGTTTGTAAAGCTCCCATCAAAGCCATAGTTTTATTTACAGCTCTAAGGTCTTGTAACAATCGCCATTTCCCGGATTTTTTCCTGATGACGAAGATAGGGGTGTACCAAAGAGAATTACTAGGGACTATATGGCCAGCTTTAAGTTGCTCCTGCACCAACTGTTGTGCAGCCAATAACTTTTCAGAAGTGAGAGGCCACTGATTGACCCATACAGATTCTTCTGACAGCCATGTAATTTTTTCTGTGTGGGTCACAGGAGAATCAATGGCCCCTATGGAAAATGGCCTAATCCTGCTCTATCAAGCTTTTGGGCAGCCTCAATGGGTTTAACAATCCCTGAATTATTTTTTCCCAGACCTTGACCAGGTGAATATCCACTTTTAAACATTTGAGCATTAACAACTGTATTAGGACTACCCATAATTAACCCCATTTGAGACAACAGATCTCAGCCCCAGAGATTTATTGGTAGTCTGGCTATGACATAGGGCTGTATAGTACCTTGATTGCCCTCTTTATCTTTCCATGTTAGAAGCCTTGAGCTTCTTTCTAGATTTTGGCTTTGACCTATGCCCTTTAAATGAGTCATGGTAATGTCTAGGGGCCAAGCTGTAGGCCAATCGTCTTTTCTGATAATAGTGACATCTGCACCTGTATCTATTAAACCTGAGGATTCTTTTTCCTCCAGCCACAAAGACATAAGGGGTTTTTGTGCTGAGACAACCATTGCCTAATAAACATCTGATGATCCAAATCCCCTATTGCCTCGTTGTTGAGAGGCAGCCTTATTAAGGGTTGGAATTAAGGGTAAGAGCAGCAATTGAGCAAATCTTTGTCCTGTTCTAATAGTATTAATGTTTTTGGGATAGGACACCATGACCTTTATCTCCCCAGAATAATCATTATCTATCACTCTGGGAAAAACTTGTATCCATTAAGCATTGTGCTGCTACACCCTATTATAAGGCCAAAAGTATCGTTAGGTAAGGGGCCAAAAATCCCTGTAAGGAAGGCCTGAACCCCCATGTCAGGAGTTAATACTGTGTGGGCGGAGGAACTGAGGTCTAATCCTGTGCTCCCTGCTGTGGCTCTGAAGAGGTCTGAAATGGATTGTTGTTTGCTGGAACAAAACTGACTGCCCCATAGATCTATTTGGGTTTTGGGGCCTGGGTCTGGCCCTGCTTCCCATTTCCCTGTAACAGAGGCAGTTTTTTGCCATTAACATCCTTTTTAGATTTACATTTATTGGCCCAGTGATAACCTCTCTTACATTTGGGGCATAACCCTGGTGCCTTGGGTTTTGTATTAGCATTGGAGTCTTTTTTACAGTCTGTGTCACAGTTCTTAGCAAAGTGGCCAGTGTCTCCACAAGAATAACATCTTGTTTATTTTTTTGAGATAAAAATTGTTTCACTATAAAACCCTGCAGGGCAACAGCCATAGAAAGTCCTTGCTGATAAGCAGCCCCAATGTCAGAACAAAGGCAGATGTATCCTGTTAAATCTGGTTTTTTCTCGTAGGGCCTGATAGCGGCCTGGCATGCAGCATTAGCGTTTTCAAAAGCTAACTGTCTGACAAAGTCTGTGCCTGCATCAGTGTTACCAAAAATTCTACCAGCTGCAGTAAGCAAGTGATGAACAAAGTCTGCAAAAGGTTTATCTGGTCCTTGTTTAATATTATTGAGAGAAAAGCTCTCATCTCCCTTAGAGGGGAGCTTTCTCCATGCCGAGGTGGCTGCTGTTTGAATTTGAGCAAAAAGCTCTGCATCAAATTGCATTTGGGCAAGATTAGTTGTGTGATGACCCTCTCCCACTAACATATCAAAATTCCATCCATTGCCAGCTTGTGCATTACGTCTGGCAGTCTCTTTACACTTTTCTACATATTCTGATTTCCATAAAAGATAATCTCCTCCTGACAGGGTTGCTCGAGCTAATGTCTGCCAATCTATAGGCGTGAGCCAATTTTCAGCTACAGAGTCCAAAATTGCATTAGTGTATGGTGCTGTAGCTCCGTATTGTGCCACCGCTGTCCTTATTTCTTTTATTAATTTGAAATCAAAGCCAGTATGATGACAAAAGACCTGACCTTGGGCGTCTGTCATCTCTGTCACTGGAAATGCCTCCATTTCATCTAACTGAGGGGCAGATTCAAAAAGAGGAGTACATTTTGAAATTTTGCCCCCCATAGGTGGTTGTTGTTTAAAGGGGGTTTTAGATTTGGTTTCACTATCAATTTTAGATTTTCCAATTTTTAGACTGTCTAATTGGGCTATTAAGTCCTGATGTTCCTTTTCCAATCTTATTTGCTCCTTTAGCAGCTCAATTTTGTCCCTAAGTTCCTTTCTGGGGTCAAAAACTGGACAAGCCACAATGGGAACAGTATGGCTCCACAATGGGAGCCATAACACGGTGAAGGGCATGAGGCACTAGCTAGCCAATCAGGATTATAATATCTGGCAGCCTCTCCTGCTAATTTATCCCAATTAATATTGTCATCATCTACATTGGTCCCCAGGAATTTTTGTAAGTCAGGATATATCTTATTTTGGGATTTAACTCTCTCTAAACACCTGGGTTGTTGCTTTGAGGATATATCAGACTGTGATGTCTATGTTTCTTTCTCTGTGCTATCTGGCAGTGTTACTTGTTCTTCTTCACTATCACTATCAAAGGACATAAGATCCTCATCCTTGCCAACTGTGTTAGGTTGTCTCTTATCTTTTTCTCCTGAATTAGTTTCACTGTTCTTAATTTCTCCTTGCAAGATATTTTCTCCCTTTTGAACCACATTAGCAATTACTGGGTCGGTGTGTCTCTGTGAAAGAATTTCATCTATCAAATTCCAATAAGAAAAAGCAGTTACAGGGACTTTTTCAGGTCCAAAAATATCATAATAATCTTTTAGGGCATCACCGACCCTTTTCCACCATTTTGTGTTGATAGTCCCTTCAGTGAGGAACCAAGGACAGACTCGTTTAAGGAAGTCAAAATACTGAAACAATTGTTTCATTTTAATCTTTACTCCTCATGTCTTTAAAGCTTTTCCTAAGCCTTCAATGAACATTTCATGCTTACTCATTTCTTGTTCCATAATCGCTGTTCACTTATCGAGGTGTAGAAAACTCAGCAGGCTCCCACGTTGACTTATCCTCTTTTTCCTTATTGTGCTGGCCTCTCGAACAGCATCCTTCACTGAATCCCCCATGCTTGGCCCCACATTGGGCACCACTTGTCCCGACCCGCGGGTAAGTCAATGAAGACCCTAGAGGGGGAGTGGGGATGAGATAGGACAAGAGACATGAGAAATAGAGACAAGACAGGATTCTGATCAAGTCTCGTTTATTGGCAGGAAATGGTGAGCATTTATAGGGTGCAGAGAAAGAGGGAGTGAACCCTCTTGACATCAGCAAGTAACTAGGCAACAATGGGTGGTCTTAGCCTAATTTCAGGGAGTCACATGGCTTCGGGAACCTTGAGAAATAGACAAGGTATGCAGAAACAGAAGCTAAACTGATATGATAGCTACTATTATCAAATGAAGGTCAGTCACAAGTCTCTCGCAGAGGTTTCCCAGAGTGAGCCTCAAGCATTGAGAGGAAGGAAGTGGGATTTCCACATTTCAAAACCAGTGCACAAGGCAGATCAAGGAAGGCCTCAGGCAGATTCTATATCAAGTTATAATTTGTAGTCCCCAACACTTACTGGGTCCTAGGGACCTACTTTCATTCTTCTCCTCTTTGTGTTACTATATTCCAATGTTTGGATACCAAATCTTGGACAGGCTATTTCTCTGATGTTTACCACTCTACCTCTTCCCAGAAGTCTTCAAACTTTTATAAATCTCAATGTTCTGTTATAGTAATTAACAAAAATGTCAATAGAAGCTCGATGTGGTGGCTCATGCCTGTAAACCAGCACATAGGAAACAGAAGCAGGAGGATCACCATGAGTTCATGACTAATCTAGGCTACATAGTGAGTTCAAGGCTATCTTGAATTTCAGAGAGAGACTCTGTCTCAAAAAAAGTCAGTAGAAGGTAGAGTTACAGTGTATATCTGTATATGTGGAAAATATATGATAAAGTTATTGTTTCATGTTTGTGGAAGCCAATAAGCCTGCTATGATGTAAATGTATTTGTAAAGAAAAAAGTGAAGTCCTACATCATATCACATATGATGAAAAAATTCTGTTGGATTCAAATTAAATATGAAAAATAGTATAATATAGATAATAGTATATAACACTATGATGGAGCATAGTCAAGAAAAGCAAGCTTAAAACCCTAAAGTAAATTCTAGACTTCATTAGTCTTTTTTAATTTATAAAATAATACCTACCATAAAATTAAAGCCAAGTTATAGACTAGAGAATATATTTGCAAAACATACAGCAGGAGTTAATATCTCATAACCAACTTTTCCACAAACTTCTGTGTAAAAATGAATATATAAATAAAAAAATGGAGAGAAAAGGTGAAAAGATAAAGTACAGAGCAAGAAAAAAGTTCTAGATATTGTAAAATAAGTTTTGTTTTTAGTTTGAATGCTATGCCATGAAGATACAATTTCAAAGTGGTAGAGATTCTGTACTAATGAAGGGCCAATATGATGAATCTTATATCCATGTCTCAAACCTTAACATTTTATAAGTTCTAAACATATATTTTCAATTGATGACTGCACTTTAATGCTTGGAAATATAAATCTACCTCAAAAGTTTGCTTACTATACAAAAAAATTCATCATTTTTCTTGCACTGCTGTGGATGGAAACTAAGGTCTTGTATATGCTAAGCAAATGCTCTCCCACTGAACTACATCCCAAGTCCCATCATATGTTTAATCAGATAGTCACATACAATTATTGCATTAGAATTCGTGAAACTGGAACTCCCCCTATTTTGCTAGTGGGGGGTGGTGTATAATGGTATAGCTGCTTAGGAAAATAGTTTCAAAGTTCCTCAAAAAGTTAACCTTAAAAAGCATTATTTTGATCCAGGCATGGTGGCACATGCCTGTAATCCCAGCACTTGGGAGACTGAGGTAGAAGGATTGCCATGAGTTTGAGTCCAGCCTAGGCTACACAGCAAGACTCTGTCTCCAAAAAATTGCTATATCATTAATTTATCATGTTGTGATATTTAGTTTTGTACCTTTCATATATACAAAATCCATAAAAAATGTATACACACTTCAGAAAAAGAAAAACTTGTATAAATTTTAATAATTTTACCAAGAGGGATCTTAAAGGATATTGTATATCCCAGAAAACCTACTACACTGCCCACTGTTAGAGAAGAAATTCAAAATATGTGTGCAGAAATCTTAATGAACAGTTTGACCAAGGTTGCTCAAGCAGTTTGCTATACTAACAAATGGCTGGAAACTAATGGATTTAGAAAATGTTTTCTTTACTATGAAATGTTTTTTCACTGTGGAAAAAATGTTAAACATAGTATTGTCATATGACCCATATGGCCCAAAAATTCTACTTCTAGGTTTATATTTGTGATATTATGAAATACATTTCTGTCTTCATTCCATGCCCCTGCCTCCATTTCCTAGTAACTGCTGAAGCTCTTAGAAGATTCTAAATGACAACAATAGATTCTTGTGTGCTTGAAGGATGACTGGTAGCTTGGGTATTTGAGGACCCAGCCAAAAATTGTGGAATCTGACACTATCACCAAGATAGTAAAGTTCAAATTGATTTGAATTAGAAGTTCCACAGCTGTTGCCCACTATATAATCTGCTGGAGAACTGGTTGCTTGGTGCTGCAACCCATAAGTCACTCAATGCCTTTTAAGTAATCCCTAGTAAAACTCATTTATTCATCAAGCTGGACTTGTTCAAGTTGTTCTTTGGTCTGTTGACTCCCTTCTTAGTTTAGAGGCATATGTTCTTTTGCATCTCTCTAAGAAATTTCCTCAACATATGGTTATACCACATTTTGTTCATACATTCATCATTTTAAGGGCTTTTGGGCTATTTCTATTTTTTGTTGTCAGAAATAATGGTATTATGAGCACTCATGTGTAAGTTTTTGTGTGAACATGCTTTCAATTCTTTGATTACTTGGAACTGATACAATTCAACCTGAGAAGACAAGCAGTGACTCTGTCCCATGTGAGAAAGCAGACCTAAAGCACAAGCAGCATCTTTCCTTAATGGTACTAAGCAGACCCATACTGGACTAGAGGTGACTTCACTCTACACCAGCAAGCAGACCTCACAGGGCAAGATGAGTGGCACTCCTCCCCCGTGGAAGCAAGAAGATTCAAATCAGACAAGCAGTGCCTCTCATACTAGCAGGCTTCTGTCAGGTATGTAGCTGCAATTGAAACAAGGGCAAGACTACCCACCAACTTCAAGTTGGGTCTACATTTTGCTTACCCATGGCACAGGGCAGCAGAGGTGAATACTAACCAACTGACCTGATCCTGGATGAGGACAATGCCCAAGGGAGAAAGAAGCAACAAGACCCCATTGATGTTAACATTATATCCAACAGCCCACTTGAACCCCTACCCTGAGGTCTACACCCAGCAGAGAAGAGTACTGATCACATTCCCAATCTACAAATAGGAGCAACAACACATCCTGGCTTGAACAATAACCACAATTCATGGGGAATGGACAGAGCAAAAACTAATATGCCCAATTGGGATGACCTCAGCAGCTGAGGGGAACCTTGGCTGCCCTTGCCCTGCATCTGAAAGACTTCAGAAGTGCACAAATGGTCAGCAAGCCCTTCCTGTAGTACTTTGGTGGGCTGGTGGGAGCCTTGACAACCCTTCACCACACACAGAGGACCTCAGCAGGCTGGAGACAGTGTGGTGAGTTTTCTCTTCAAGTAGAGGGCTTCAATGGGCCAACATGAGCCTTAGCAAACCCTCCCTCGAGCAGTAGGACCTTGGTGAGCCAACCAAAATGTGGGTGAGGGGCCAGAGGTTAACTCAGTGGCATAAGTGCCTGCAAGCACAAGGTTGTAAGTTCAATCCTCAGTACCAAAAAAAAGTGTGGGTGACTCTAAATCGGTCAACATGAGCCCTAGCAAACCCTCCCTTGAGCAGTAAGACCTTGGTGAGCCAACCAAAATGTGGGTGAGGGGCCAGAGGTTAGATCAGTGGCATAAGTGCCTGCAAGCACGAGGTCGTGAGTTCAATCCTCAGTACCAAAAAAAAGTGTGGGTGAGTCTTTTTTCCATACAGAGAACCCCAGATGGGTTGGCAAGAGTGCCAACAAGACTTCCCTCTACCCAGAGGATCCCAAAATGCCTAAAAGACCCCCAGTGATACAGTAGGGTCCTGGTTGGGGCATGCACTTTAGAAAGGTACATCTAGGGGCTTGGAACACCTTGAAGCTGCAGTAAAAATAGGAGTTAAGATTTGGATTACAACAATACTCCTAAACTGATTAGAATATAGGACTCATTCAACAGGTGCTGCAGAAGAAATTTGGGTGACTGGCCCTTATCCTACATTGTAGGACCCAGCAATTTGGCAAATGTCAGCCACACTGTAGGACCTAAGACACACATGTCAGACTGTTGAGAATAGTGGGATTGAAAAAGACCAAAATATTAACACAACAAGTAAAAATGACAAAACAAAAAAGCAAAATGCAATCTCAAATGCGCAGTCCATCAGGCACAAGTATAGAAGACATCAAAATACAGGACATAGGAAGTCATATGCCTGAAATTTCTGAAAAGATAGTAAGTGAAATAAACAAATCCATTAGTCTATAGAGGAAATAAGATTATAAATAACCTCTCAGGTAAAGAAATAAATCACAATCTTAATAAAGAAGTTGCTAAGCATAGCTAGAGAAGACATAGATAAAAAGTACACATGCATGGAAAAATAATGAAAACCTCAAATGCACAACATAAGAAAGAAATAGAATACATGAAATGGATTCAAAGAAATATCCAGGAAATTAAAATTCCATTGAAAGTTGGCAAAACTGCTTGAGTGGAACTGAACATAGACTTTCAGACCTTGAAGACAGACTTACACCTAGCAATCGTGAAAGCAAAGAATTTTTAAGAATAACAAGGGATCATGAAATAACAACTCAACAGCTTCAAGATGATGCAAAGAAAAACAATATAATATTAATAGGTGTCAATGAAAATACAGGCGTCAACACAAATGATGCCAAAAACTATTTGCAGAAGCAATAGCACAATATTTCCCAAACATAGGAAAAGAATATGATATACAGATAAGTGAAGCAAATACAATTCCAAATAGTCATGACCAAAATAAATTTATGCCCAGGCATACAATAATCAAGATCCCAGAAATTCAGCACAAAAACAGAATACTAAAAGCTGCTAGAGAAAAGACACAACTCACCTATCAAGGAAAGCCCATCAGAATCATGGCTGACTACTCAACACAAACACTCAAGTCAAGACAAGCTTGGAGGCAAGTATCTCAAGCCCTGAAATAAAATTTTTCAATCTGGATTGATTTACCCTGAAAAATTGTTTTTGAAATTTAATGGAGGAATAAGATACTTCCATGACAAAGAACAACAGAAGAATTTCACTCACACCAATCCAACTGTAGAAAGAGCAGTGAAACACATACTAGAGAGAAACAAAAATGACCACAATTCCCAGAACAACATAACCTCCAGGCAGGGCAAACAGTTAAACAAGGGGGAAAAGCAATGAACCAACAGCAGGAACATAACATGAGAAAGATAAGCCAGTACATATGAGTTATAACCATCAAAGTTAATGACCTCGATTCAACAATTTAAAAAAAAAATAGATTTGACAGAATGAATCAAGAAAGAGATTCCAACAAAATGCAGTATACAAGAAACACATCTGACTCAAAAGGAAACTCACAGACTAAAAGTCAAAGGATAGAAAACAGTATTATTATTCCATGCATATTACCTGACCATAGTGCACTGAAACTGGTAATGAATGACAAAAGAAACTGTAAAGCATACATAAACACACGGAAATTAAATAACACTCTCCTGAACAACTAATGGGTTACAGATGAAATTAAAGAAGAAATTAAGCAAACTCGGCATGGTGGCTCACACCTGTAATACCAGCAATCAGGAGGCTGAGACAGGAGGATTATTGCAAGTTTGAGATCAGCCTGGGCTATAAAGTGAATCCAAGACCAACGTGAACTGCAGAGCAAGACTCTATCTCAAAAGAAAAAAAAGGAAGAAGAAGGAGAAAAGGAGGAGAAGGAGGAGGAAAACAAGGAGGAGTATGAGGAGGAGGAGGAGGAGAAGCAGAAGGAGGAGGAGGAGGAGGAGGAGGAGGAGGAGGAGAAGAAGAAGAAGAAGAAGAAGAAGAAGAAGAAGAAGAAGAAGAAGAAGAAATTAAATGCAATCTACAATTCAATGAAAATGTAGATACAACAAACCAAAACCTATGGGATGCAATGAAAGTGGTCCTAAGAGGGGAATATACAGCAGTAAATTGTCATCTCAGGAAAACATAATGAGCACAAGTAATAAACCTAATTCTGTACCTCAAGTTTCTAGAAAAACTTTGAATAACCCAATATCAGTTACTGAAATTGAAAATGTAGCTCCACGCCCAGGTTCCACCTCTCAATTAAGGGAGCCAAGAGCCTGCAGGGGAGTGGGGATTGCCCGAGGTGAGTCCTGGTGACCCGGGTAGAGTTGGAGACCTAAGCTCCTGGTGTCTGAGTTTTGGGGGAACTACCAGGTATGCTGGACAGGGCCCAGCAGATTCCAGGGACTCATTCAACCATGCCCAGCAGCCTTCTTTCAGTTCAGGAGGCAGAAACTGTGCATGAGGACTATGGGCTCATTTGGGCTGGCCTGGGGAGAGCATAAGATCAGCAATGCCAGCGGTTGAGTTCATATCCACCCACCTAGGACAGGGGATTGTGCCCCAGGGGTTCTGCCAGCCCCAGTTCTCCAAGCCAGCATCTGCCTCTCAATTTAGGGAACCAAGTGCCTGCAGGGGAGCTGAGACTGATCCAGGAGCTGAGAGTGCAGGAGGTGATTTGGCACACACCCAGAGGAAGCTTTGGAACACCACTCAAACCAAGGAAATAAAGAAAAATGACAAAAGAAAAGACCAAAAGGCAGGCTCAAATCTCTAACCCACCCCAAGAAAGCCTAGGAGCCATGTACATAGAAGAAAATAGAAGCCATACACCTGAAATGACTGAAATGATACCAACTGAAATAAAGAAGCAATGAGGGGAAGCTATGCAGAAATTCAAATTAGAAATAATTGCCCAAGTAAAAGAAGAACTGATAAAAGTAGTAAAAGAAATAGTGAACACATCTAGTCAACAGACAGCTAAAAAATTGGAACAAAGCAAACAAATAGAATCCCTGAATGAACACTATAAGAAACAAACAGAATACATAAAGCAGATTCAAAGCGATATACAGGAAATCAAAAATTCTATTGAAAGCTGTCAAAACTGCCTCAATGAAAGTGAAGATAGAATTTCAGACCTCGAAGATAAGATTGCAGCTAGTGAACAGGAAAGGAACTATCTTTTAAAAATGAAAAAAATCAGGAAATAACAATTCAACACCTGCAAGATGATGCAAAGAAAAATAACATAAAATTAATAGGGATAAATGAAAAAGAAGGGGACAGCCCAAATGATACCAAGAGGATACTTACAGAAGTAATACATGAAAACTTTATAAACATGAGAATGGAAACTGACATTTGGATTAGTGAGGCATGTAGAACTCTAAATAACCATAACCAAAATAAAAATTCACCCAGACACATAATAATCACCATCCCAGAAATTCACCACAAGAACAGAATACTAAAAGCTGTTAGAGAGAAAAGACAGATCACCTACAAAGTAAAACCTATCAGAATCACAGCAGACTTCTCAACAAAAATAATGAAGTCAAGACAAGCATGGAGTGAAGTATTTCAGATCATAAAGTAAAACCTCTTCCAACCCAGACTGACTTACCCTGCAAAATGTCCTTCAAAATGGATGAAGAAATAAGATACTTCCATGACAAAGAACAGCTGAAAAACTTCATGACCACCAAACCAACCCTACAAGGAATACTGAAAGATATTCTACATACATATAGGATAAAACCACCAAGCAAGGCAGACAATTAAACAGAATGGAAAGCTAAAGATACAACAGCAGAAAGATAACATGTCAACAATAAACAAATATATAACAGTTATAACCGTTAATGTAAATAGCCTCAACTCACCAATAAAAAGAAACAGACTGGCACAATGGATCAAGAAACAACATCCAACCATATGCTGTCTACAAGAAACCTATCTTATGCAAAAAGAAACCCATAGACTGAACGTCAAAGGATGAAAAACAATACTTCACACAACAGGAAACAAAAAAAAAGTTTACAGACAGTGTGAACTTCAAACCGAGAATGATCCAAAAGATAAAGAAGGTCACTACATACTAGTTAGGGGAAAACTTCAAGAGGAAGAGATAACAATCTTAAATATATATGCACGAAATTCCAGAGCACCCAGCTATACAAAGCAAATATTAACAGAAATGAAAAATCAAATAAGCAATAATACAATTATAACAAGAGACTTTAACACGCCATTGACACAAAGGGACAGATGAACTAGACAGAAAATCAGTAAAGAAATAAAATAACTCAATCACACCTGTGAACAAATGGACTTGATAGACGTATATAGAGTTTTCCATCCAACAACATCAGAATACACCTTCTTCTCAGGAGTACATGGGACATTCTCTAAAATAGACCATATACTAGCCCACAGAACATATTTAAGTAAATGCAAAAGAATTGAAATTATCCTGTGCATGTTATCGGATCAGAGTGCCATGAAATTAGAAATTTACAATAAAAGCAACTGCAAAAACCTCACAAATACATGGAAACTGAGTAATACACTCTTGAGCAATCAGTGGGTCACAGAGGAAATTAAAGAACAAATTAAACAATATCTACAAGCAAATAAAAATACAAACACAACTTATCAGAATTTGTGGGATGCAATGAAAGCAGTCCTCAGAGGAAAATTTAGTGCACTGAGTTCCCACATCAGGAAGACAGAACTAACACAAATAAAAAACCTGATGCTACAACTCACACATCTAGAAAAAGAAGAGGAAGCCAATCAAAAAGCCAAAAGAAGGGAGGAAATTATAAAGATCAGAGCAAAAATTAATGCAATAGACTCTAAGAAAACAATTCAAAGAATCAATGAATCAAAGAGTTGATACTTTGAAAGAATAAATAAAATTGATAAGCTCTTAGCCAATGTTATTTTAAAAAGGAAAGAAAAAACTCAAATTCATGCAATAAGGAATGAAAAAGGTGCAAATACTACAGACTTGGCAGAAATACAGAAGATCATCAACACCTATTTCGAAAACCTCTACTCTCATAGGTTCGATAACACAGAAGAAATAGACAGATTCCTAGATACATATGAACTACCAAAGCTGTATCAGGAAGATGTAAAACTGCTGAATAGCCCAATTTCTATTAATGAAACTGAAAATGTAATTAAGTCCTTGCCAACAAAGAAGAGCCCAGGCCCAGATGGATTCATGGCCAAATTCTAAAATAAAAAGGCGACTTGATTCCTACACTCCTGAAACTCTTCAATGAAATTGAAAGGGAAGCAATTCTTCCTAAATCATTCCTGGAAGCAAATATTACTCTAGTACCAAAACCTGAGAAAGACCCAACTAAAAAAGAGAACTATAGGCCAATCTCCCTAATGAACATAGATGCAAAAATTCCAAATAAAATATTAGCAAACAGGATGCAACAAATCATCAAGAAGATTATACACCACGACCAAGTGGGATTCATCCCAGGAATGCAGGGATGGTTCACCATACATAAATCAATAAATATAATCCACCATATCAATAGAGCCAAAATTAAGAACCACATGATCATCTATATAGATGCAGAAAAGCTTTTGATAAGGTCCAACACTCTTTGATGATAAGAACCTTACAGAGAATTGGAATAGATGGTCTTTACCTCAAAATGAT
>PVJX010036170.1:0-17768 GCA_004027295.1 Dolichotis patagonum
TGAACCAGTCTAAAAACAAGAATATAGTAGCACATTAAAAACAAGACAGAGTGGACAAACTCTCATCCTCTTGAAACTTACATCCCTCTTTCCGGGATGAATTAAATATATATTTAAACATTAAGCAGCAATAAATGCTATGGTCACAAAAGCTTCACAGGGAGCTGGGAGGCCCTGATTAGTTTTGAATACAGGCTGCAGAAAACCCGCTGAGGCACTAGCACTCAGCAAAGAACAGAAGGAAGTGACAGTGAGCATGCAGGCTATGTGGGCAGGATCTTTATTTTCAGCAGTGGGAAAGCCAGTGCTAAGGCCCTGTGGCAGAAGAATGTATATAACAGTCAAGGAACAAGACAGCAGCAGTTGTAGCTGGGAAAGGACCAAGAAGAAATAGCAGAAGCTGAGGGCAGATGGTATAAACAAGCTGTGTGTCATTTTAGGAAATTTGCATTTTACTGAACAACAGCACAGTAGTTACAATCCTCCGTTAAGTAGTCAAGAATAAACATAGCACTTACTTGGGTCTACTGGCCTGCGAACCCATTTCCTGGTATGTCAGCATGGTGTCCTTTGAACACTGCTTCACATCACACACTGGGATGCAAGACTTCCAAGTCCTAACTTCAGACCTTTGCACGGCCTCCTTGCTGCCACTTGTCAGAAATTATTTGCCCAAGGGAGGAAATTCTTCCTTGATTTTCAACAGAATGCTTGGCACACTGCCTTTTCCTATTACCAGTCTAGTCGCAGGCTTATTAGATCAGAGGCCAATGGTTCAGGGATCTGGTGCTGTCACAGGAGTCAGCTTCACCCACCGTCAGAATCACTGAATCCTGGCAACTTAAGGAATATTCCATCTCCACAAGGAAGCTTTGACATCAGACTTACAGGCCCGCTTTCACGCTCTGAAGCATTATCAACTATTCTTTGAAAATAGGAAAACTTTTTCTTTAAATTTTATTTTAAAGAGGGTAAAATTACAACAAAACAGAACAAAACAGAACACAAGAAAGCAATGTAAGAGACATAAATTTCAAAGCAAGACAATCAGAGATCTTCACTATCTATCATATTTTCTCTTGTTTTCTTCCAAATAGATGTCCATATCTTCATATATAGAGAATTCACAAGAAACAACATAGTATGGAACTGATCTGAACAAGATGAGGAAGGCGTTTTTAGGTCTTCAAGACCAGACAATAGGGAAGCCAACAATGGCTGTCATAGTGTCTCTAATTCTTTTCAAAATAGCTATCCATACCTTCATGTGTGTTGAACTTAAACAAAACAAAACAGTCTAAAATCATTCTGAACAAAGAATAATAGTATTGCTGGATTTCACTTCATAACACTACTGAATCAGCACTGGGTACCTTAGTGTCTCTTTTTCTTCAAAGTAGTTGTTCATTTCATCATGCATTATATAATCAGTTCTCATAAACTGTTTATAGGTTTTACGCATGCATGAGTCTCTACATGTATTTCTATCCTTTCTGTATTAGAGGGAAAAACAAAACATAGCAAGACAAAATGAAACAAATTCCTATAAAAATATGAAATGAAAAGTCATATAAAACCACAGTACAAGGTGATCTACAATGGTTACTGTGTTGTCTCTTGTTATCTTCAATAGAATTGTCCATATTCTCAGGCACAGTGTAATTGAATATAGCAGTACATAGCGATATTAATAAAATCAAAACATTGGAGACATTATGACTTCAAAAGCAGGTAATAATCAAAACAGAGTGGGTATCCTTCAGTGTAGTTGCCTATACTCTCAGACTTGATACTATCAATCATAACAGATTTGAATAAAATCTGTCAATACAAAACACAGTCTAACAAACCAGATTCAATTAAGATCGGTCATGGTAAAACAATGTAGGTTATACAGAGCATCAGATTAAGTTAATAGGAAATTAAGGATGATTAGTGTACTATATCCTGCTATTTTCGGGATAGCTGTTTGTGCCCTCAAATCTAGTACAAGTAGACAAACTGGAACAGAATATAATCCATCTAAACAGAGAGGTATAAGTAATGTGGGTTTTAAATCCTGATACACTATTAACAATATCCTCCACCTTTTTTTTTTAGAATATTCCTCTCCTTTCACTCCCCCAGGGTGCACTGCGCATTTTGGGTCCCACCAAACCCCTGTTTTTAGATGGGGGTGGGCAACCTGCTATTTACCTAAATGGTTCTGAACTTTCTGACTCCTGGGCTTGATCTTGAGTTGTATTCCTTTATCTACAAAATCCTCAAGGTTTTCCTTCATTACAGCTGAGTAGTTCTCTACTGCACATAAGTATCCTGTCTTTCCAACCTATCTGCAGGTGCTGGTTGAGTTGTCCTTATTTCTCTCTGGTTCCCTGTCACATAAAGCATTGTTTTCTCATATTTGATTGAAAATAGGAAAACTTAACAGAGAGAAGCCGTCCCATCTGAGAGGCACTACTTACTAATCATGATACTTTAAAAACAAGTTTTCTTAGAATGAATTTTACCAAAAAGATAAATATACACTTTGACTTATTTTTTTCTTAGTGAAAGCAAAAATCTACTTCATTGTTATATTTTCACACTATCAGGGAGAAGAGGGACCATCTATGAAACTTCTGGAGCAATGGCAGAGTTTGAGGCTCCAGGAAGCTGTCTCCCCACCCAGAGAACAGCGCCCTGGCAGGTGCCTGTCACACTGCTGGGACCCTGCAGTCTGTTGAGGCTCAGACGTGACGCGCAGTTGATTTCCTCAGCTTCAGCTCTGGGCGTGGGAGCAGCCACACATCCCCCAGCCACAGCCACGTGTCGGGCAGCTGTGCCCACGGTGCTCCTACAGCCATCTGCACCCAGCTCCTGGGGGTCAGGGGGCAACACAGATCCTATCCTCCAAATACTGGGAATCTGTGTTCTGGTCTTATGATCTGATCGCTGATGATTTTTTTTCAGATCAAAGAGGCACAAAGAGCCATGGTGATCCCATTGCCTGCTGAGGAGACTTCCGGGGAACTTCGTGGGCCAAAGCCCTTCCCTCCTTTCACTTTTGTCTTTTCCCCTTTAGGGGAATCAGATATTAGAGTCTAGAATGAAACGACTACACATATAAGAAAACTAGAATGTGACTGTACTGTGGGTGTCCACGGGAAGATAGACTCAGAAAAAAGATTTAAGGGGACTTCAGTTTACACCTCAGGCTGATTATTGGAACAGGGACAGTCTTGGATGACTTAAAAATTTTTAACAAAAATCAGGAAAACCCTGGGGAAGGAAACTCTGATTTGCAAAGTTATTGTTATTAGATCAAATGTCCAGTTTTCAATAAGAAAATCACAAAGCACATGGAGAAATAAAGTATGGTTCATTCAAAGGGGAAAAAAAAATCAACAGAAACTATGCCTGAAAAAGACCTAATAACAGATCTGGCAGACAAAGATTTAAATAACTATCTTAAAGATGCTTAAAGAACTAAAAGATGATGTGGAGGCAGTTAACAAAGTTATGAACTAATGAACACCATGGAAATATTAATAATGAGAGAGAGAATTCCCAAAGAGAAACCAAAACTGAATTCTAACACTGAAGAATATAATAAATGAAAGTTCTCCAGAGGGAGGAAGACATTCTCCAGGGGGATTTAAGGACTCTTTTGAGCAGGCAGAAGAAAGAATCAGTGAACCTGAAGATAGGACAATAGAAATTATCAAGTCTGAGAAACAAGAACAAAAATTGAAGAACATGAACAGAAAAAAGGGAACTGAAGGACACTGTCAAATTGACCAATGTCTGCATTATGGGAATTCCAAAAAATAAAGAGAAAGAGAAAGAGAAAATATTTTTTAAAATAATTGCTGAAGCCAGGCAAGGTGGTGCATGCCTGTAATCTCAGAGCTGAAGAGGCTGAGGCAGGAGGATTGCTTTAAGTTTGAGGCCAGCCTGTGCTAGGTAGTGGTGAGTTCAAGGCCAGCCAGAACTATATAGCGAGTGAGACCTGTCTCAAAAGAAAAAAACAGTAATAATAATTGCTGGCAATTCTCTAAACTTAATGGAAGTCCTAATGCAAACACTCAAAAAGTGCAGGGAAAGATGAATTCATAAAGAGTAACAGCAAGACATAATTAAATTTTCAGAAAACTGAGAATCTAGAAAGCAGCAAGAGAACAGCAATGCATCACATAGGAGGCATCCTCATCACACTATCAGTAATTTTCCCATCAGGAACTTTGAAGACCAGAAGATAGTGGGCCAATATATTAAAAATGCTAAAAGAAAAAAAAACACATATGACAAATGCATAAGGCAGTCTTGCAGTGTGAAATGAAAGGACCCTAGGTAGTAACTTGGAGCTTTATGAAGACGTAAAGCTTCAGTAAAGGTAAATACATGGGCAATTGTAAATGTATTATTATAACTTTGGCTCACAACTCTACATTTTGTTTTCTACACAACTTAAAACACTAATAGTTTTAAACGAATTCTTAGTTTGTGTTCTTAGCCATACCATATATAAAAACATACTTTATGGCGGGGATATAGCTAACTTTTAAGTATAACAACCTTGATAATTAGAAGTAAAATAACTGTAGAATATACACAAAAGAAATAAGAAAAGAATTTACATGTTTTACTGCAAAAATTCAACACAAATGAAGATAGTAATGCAGGAAACAAGTAATTTAAAAAGCAAATAGCAAAATCAAAGATATCCCTCCTTATCAGTAATTACTTTAAATGCAAATGGCTTAAACTCTCCAATAAAGGCAGAGATTATTAGAATGATCCAGCTATATGCTATCTACAAGAGACTCACTTTAAATCCAGTCACAATAGACTGAAAGTGAAAGGATGAGTAAGAGATATAACATTCAAATACTAATAAAAAAGAGTGACTACTAATATTAGATAAAATAGATTTTAATTAAGTGAAAAACATAAGTGACAAAGAAGGATATTATATATCAATAAGAGGTTCAAACAGCAGGCAGATACAATTATGAATCTAATGATAGACCATCAAAACATATGAAGCAAAACCCAAGCAGAATTAAAAATAAAAGCAAATGGTTCTATCATACTTGAAGACCTCAACTGCCCATTCTCAACAATGGATGAAACAGCCAAACAGAGATAAATAAAGAAATACACAACTTAAACAACATCATCAATTGACTGTATCTTACAGACACACCTTGATACGAAGTACTCTATCCAACAGTAGCAACTTCACATTCTTCTCATGTCCACACAGTTTCTAGAGTGGGCCACGTGTTAAACTACAAATTAAGACTCAATACATTTTTTAAAAGGATATATTTTATATGTAGTGTCTTCTCTAATCACAACAGAATGAAGCTAGACATCAGTAACTGAAGAAAAACTGGAAAAATTTGTGGAAATTAAATGCACTCTTCACCAATTAATCAGAAAAGAAGTCACAAGAAAAACTGTAATACTTAGAGATGAATGAAATTGAAAACACAACATACCAACTTTATGGGACACAACCAAATCATTGCTAAGGCAAAATTCATAGCTATAAACACTGTTATGGTTTAAATCTAAAATGTTCCCCCCAAGTCTCCTGTGTTTGGAAGCTCCCTGAGTAACACGAGAGCTGTTCTCATCCGTGGATTAATAGCTGACTTGCTGTGAGGAGACACGTCCCGCAGAGGCGCTAATGGAAGGCTGTATTCCTATCCCTGGATTCTCCATTTTCTCTGCTTCCACTCCCAAGGGTGAGCAGCTGTCCTCTGGCTTTCCCCTTCCGCCATGCTGTTTCTGCTTGGAACCAGCCAACCATGGAGTGAACCCATTGAAAACTGTGAGCCAAATACTCGTCGCCTCCTCTAAGTTGTGGCTGTCAGCAATAGGAAAGCTGACTAATTAATACAAATCTTGCCTGAAAACAGTAAGAGACCTGAGATCAACAGCCTAACTTTGCAATTTAAGAAATGAGAAGAGGGCTGGGGATTTAGCTCAGCAGCATAAGCGCCTGTTTTGCAAGCGGGTGGTCGTGAGTTCCATTCCCCGGTACCGATTAAAAAGAAAAAATGAGAAAGAGAAGAGCCTACTGAAGTTATTGAGTAGAAAAATAAGAAAGAAAAGCCAAAAGTCATTTCTATAGAAACAGGGTTCTGTGAGAACAGTTGTGTGGCAACAAGCTGGATAATTTCAATGAAATGGACAAGCTCCTAAAAGATGCAAAGCCAACCAAGACCAAATTACGAAGAAGTAGAAAATCTAAATCAGCTCATAGCTAATAAGGAGATCAAATCAACAACCAAAAAGCTCATGACCTGATGACTTTAATAGTAAATTCTACCAAACATTTAAAGAACGTCTAACAACAATTCTCAGATTATCTCCAAAAAAAATTTTACAGAAGAAACAGTTTCTAATTCATTCTATGAGGCTGGTATTACACTGAGAGCAAAAACAGTCAAAGCCATTATGAGAAAATGGCAGGAAAATATCCCTTATAAATACTTATGCAAAAATCTTCAACAAGATAGTAGGAAACAAAATCCAGCAGCATATTAAAAGGATTACATGTTACAACCAAGTAAAGTTTATTCTTGTAATACAAGGATGGTTTGATATATGAAAACTGATTGGTGTAAGACACCACTTCAATAGAATAAAGGGGGAAAACAATGCCATCTCAATGCAGAAAAAGCATTAACAAAACTCAACATCCTCTCATGATTGAACAAACACTCAATAAACTAAGATTAGAAGGAAATCAGTTCAACATAATAAAAACCATACATGAAAACCTCAGAGAACATCACATTACATGTTCCAAGACTGAAATTTTTCTATTTATGATGAGGAAGAAAATAAGGATTCCTACTTTCATCATTTTTATTCAATACAATACTAGAATTTCTAGACAGAGCAATTTGGCAAAGGAAAGGGGAAAAAATCCAAATTAGAAAGGAAGTCATAAAATTATCTCTGTTCACAGATGCTATCATCTGAAAAACTGTAAGTTGAAAACTAATGACATGAAGCCTCCAAATATTTTAACTAATAAATTCAGCAGGATAGCTGTATACACATCCATTTCATTTCTATATACTAACAAAGAACAATCTGAAAGGAAATTATGTAAAGAATTTCATCTATAGTAGCATCATGAAAGAATAAACCACTTTGGAATTAACACCTAAATAGGTGGAAGACAAGCATGATAAAAACTACAAAGCAGGAAAACTAAAAAAAAAAAAAAAAACACAAGGGGCTGGGGATTTAGTTCAGCAGCATAAGCACCTGCCTTGCAAGTGTGTAGTCATGAGTTCAAACCCCGGTAACAATAAAAAAAAATAAAATAAAATAAAATAAAAATAAAATAAAATTGTAAAAAACCTACAAAGCAGGCTGGGCTGTAGCTCAGCCTACCATGCTGAAACCCCTGGGTCCAATTCCTAGTATACAAAACAAACAAATAAGTAAGACTATAAAACATTGTTAAAAGAAAGTATAGACATAAATTAATTGAAACATATTCCATTGTCCATGGATTGGGAGATACTATTTTTGAGATGCCATTTCTGCCCCAAGCAATCTACAGATTCAGTAAAATGTCTATCACAATCCCAATAATGTTTCTTACACAAATAGAAAAACCACCCTAAAACTCATACTGAATTTCAATAGTCCCAAATTTCCAAAACAAACTTCGCAGTATCCAAGAGGACTCACATTTTCTGATGTGAAAATTTCTGCAAAGTTACAGTAATCAAAAAGTGTGGGGCTAGCATTAAAATAAATAAAATAAATATAAAATAAACACTTAGTTGGATGTGGGGTGCACATCTGTGTTTCTAGCACCTAAGAAGCTAAGGCAGGAGGACTGCAAGTTGAACCTCACCCTCGGAAACATAGCAACTTAGTGAGACCCTGTCTCAAAGTAAAAGGGCTTAGGATACAAGAGTATGCAAAGGCCCTGAGTTCAATCCCAGTATCTCAAAAAACGAAATAAAACAAAACAGAGAGAGAGAGAGAGGGAGGGACAGAGGAACAAAACTCTTGCATATACAGTCAAATGATTTTGGCAAGGATCCAAGATTCATTAGTGGGCAAGGAACAGTCTTTTAAACAAATAGTGTTGAGAAAATTGGATATCCACATGGAAAAGAAAGAACTTGGACTCTTACCTAACACCCTATAAAAATTCACTCAAAATGGATAAAAGACCTAAATATAAAACGTACAACTATAAAACTTTTAGGATAAAATGCAGGAGTAAATGTGTGTGTGACACTGGATAAGGCAATGATTTCTTGAATATGACATCAAAGGTGCAAGTAACTAATGATAAAAGCAAAGCAGACTTCGTAAGCGTGAATCCAAAGACAGTATCAACAGAGTGAAAAGGCATCACACAGAATAAGAAAAACCTCTTTATAAATCAGATATCTGATAAGGGTAATATCCAGAATACACAGAAACTAAGTAAAACTCAGTAACAAAAAAATAGATCATAAATAGGCAAAGGACTAGAATAGATGTTTCTCAAAAGAAGATAAACAAGTGGCCATTAAGCACTTAAAAAGATTCTTAGCATCACAGATCATCCAAAAACTGCACATCAAAAGTACAGTGAGATACCACTTCATGCCTGTTAAGACAGCTACTGTCCAGGCAGAAAATCTATGTGAGTGTGCTCAAGTGGGGCACATACTTACAATCCCAGCACTTACAAGGCAGAGGCAAGTAGGATCCTGAGTTTGAGGCCAGTGTAGCAACATGTGAGACCCATTCTCAAAACAAACTAAAACCAGATAGTAAGTGTTGATGAAATGTGGAAAAAGTAGAACTTTATGCCTTCTTGGTAGAAATGTTAGAAATGGTATATCCACTATAGAAAACATCATTGTTCTTCAAAAAATTAAGAAAAAACTATTCTATAATTAAGCATTATTCACTATTGAGTGAATATTGAGCACATTGCACTATTGAGTACATGCCTGAAGGAAATGAAAGTTAAGTCTCAAGAAAACGCAGTCATAAATGTGTACATTCATGTTCATAGCAGCAATATTTACAATAACTAAAACATGGAAACAACCCAAGCATATGCTGATGGATAAATGGATAAGCAGTCACAAATACCCAACACTGTGTTATTAATCCTTGAAGAGGAAAAGACATTCTGGCATGTGCTGCAGCATGGATGAACCTTGAGGACATTATGCTAAGTGAAATAATCCAGTCACAGAAGGACGAAGACTATATGAATCCATTTGCCTGGGTACTCAGAGTATTCAAGACCATATGGAGAGAAATTAGAACAGTAGCCACCAGGCACTGGGGGAGGAAGGAATAGAAAGTGATTGTTTAATAGGTACCGAGTTTCACTTTCCAAAGATGAAAAGGAATAATGGTTACCATCAATAAATCAAATAACAAATGCTGGCGAGGCTTCAGGGAGGGAAAGGAACCCTTTCACATTGTTAATGTGAATGTAAAGTAGTACAGTGGCTATGGAAATAAGTACAGAAATTCTCTCTAACACTAGAATTTCCATTTGACCCAGGTATTCCCTTTCTAGGTGTCTTCCTGAAAGAGTTAGAAGCATCATATTACAGTGATACATGCATACCCATGTTTATAGCAGCAAAATTCATAGTAGCTAAATTGTGGAGGTAACTCATATGTCCATCAACAAGTGAACGGATAAAGAAAATGTGGTATTTCAACATAATGGAGTACTGCTCTTCCATAAAGATCTGTAGGACAATGAATGCACCTTGAGACCTTAATGTTAAGTGAAATACATCAGACACATGGGCTTAAATATCACGTAGTTTCACTTGAGAAACCCAAAGTACAAATAAAGAGCAAGATAAACTATAGGTAATAGCAAGTAGAAAGATAAGTCTTTCTCAGATGGAAAGGGGATCAAGAAATTGGCAGGGAGGAAAAAATATATTAAAATGTGTTGTGTATATGGACCAACTCCACACGAGGAATGTGTGCATTATGTACTACAAAAATGCACTAAAATAAAAAAGACAAAAGGAGCTGTGAAGGTGGATGGTGGTGATTATTGTGCAACATTATAAATGTATATAACACCAGTGAACTGTACACTTAAAAGTGGTTAAGATGGTAAACATAGATATTTTACAATTTTAAAACGGCATAAAAACTTACATTATAAAACACTGTATTGTTGAAAAAAAAAAAAACCCACGGCCACCACCTCCACTAGAAAACCTTTAATGGCTTGAGTTCACAGAGCTGTAGGAACCTTTTTAAAATATCCATTCTTTTTTTAGTGCATGATAAGCCATTCAAGAGGAGTTCAAACACTAATAAAGCTTTTTAGCACCGTTACTTTGTGGATTGTGACACTACCAACTTGTACCCAAGTTCTGATAATATCTTCAAAACATTTCTGCTGCCCAGAAGTACCACTATGGCCATGAAACAAGCCACACTGCCTTGAAAAGTGCATGTTGATCACATACTGATGACTTGTTGAAGACTGTTCCACCTATTCATGGAGCTTAAGGCAAAGGGTACCACAGGAGCTAGCTCCTCCAGGCTCTGGGCTACTAGCTGTGTATCCTAGAAAAATAACATCCTCTTCAAGCCTGGGTTTCTCTTTCTATAAAATGGAGAGTAAGATATTCAAAAGGTGAGTGGGAATATTAAATGAAACAGGGCTGGCATATGGTTGGTACTTTCATGGTGGTCGTGTCTTGCTTGCACTTTGAAGAAATTGCTCATTTCTAGAAAGAAAACTCTCTTCCTTTATTTTCAATGAAACACCTGCCATGTGATCTTCTATTCTCAATCTCTTTTCAGTTTTAATAGACTGTGGAACTATGATTCTAGACTCTTGCTGCTGTAATCGAATAGGACTGTGTAAACTGTCAAGGTTGCATAATTCTGTTAAAATAAGAAATATCCCCTCTTGCAAGTGATCTTTAACCTCAAACACACTAAGGTGACATTGGATGTCATTTTAATTTTTGGCGACTATGGATGAGAACCAAAGCCAATGGTGACCACCATTATATGAGAGGTGGGGTGCACGCTGACTCACCTGACTTGCCCGAGACCTCATTCTTTGCTCCTATGGCTCTATTCTGTAGCAAAGCTCCCACGGCACTAGTAACAGTTGGTTCTTTCTTGGGATTCACCTGAGCCTTATCCTACAGCGAGAAAGATAGAGAGACAAGAGATAGAGCACAGTACTGTAACCTCTGGTACCAACTGGAGCTAAAGCTGTTTCCACTTAACCAACAGATTAGAGGCATCTGCAGAGACGGGGGACGGACACACACCCTGGACCTCTGTTCACTTGGGTCCTGTTCCCCCAGCACCACCACAGCTGCTCAAAGCCATATCTGAGTTTTGGAGTTTCCATACCACAATCAAAGTCTTTGGAGTCAGTGGTGTTATGTTTACCCTATAAAATTGGTTGCATGGAGATATCAGAAATCCCTTTCTGTCCATAAAGATAGAGTTGTGAAACATTTGTTTCATTACACTTTAAGACAATTTTGTTTTCTAACATGACAGAGAAAAAAATCAGACTGACTGGCAGCAAACCTTTTAAGCATGAAATTCCAGTCCCCAGGTTATCTCAGTCCTCCCAGAGCAGTGGCAGAATGATGGGATTAGCCTGAGATAGGACCAACAGGCTTCTCCGGGCTCCTTTCATCTTGCTCTAAGCCACCTCCAGTCCCTCACAAGCTAAGGTCAGAGATAACCTGTTACTCTGCATGAGAATTCCTGCCTGGAAAAGGGAGTTTGTGAGATTACAGCAGGCAATTCATCCCCATCCAAAACAAGCTATTTTTAGTGGGCCAGATTGGGCTCTTTGGGCTAAAGATACAATGCATTTTTAAAGTTGATTATGTTTAAAATGGAAACACATTTAACAGCCCTTCAAGACCGAAGCCACCCCTTCCTTCTTGCTCTATTTCTGAATGAGCGTCACTGTTACCCAAGGCCCCAAAGTGGTGATGATGAGACGCTTGACAGTGAGTGACAGAATTCAGAAAGCCAGCAAGGAGGTCTCTTCTGTATTCCCAGGCACCGCTTAGCTCTGGAAAACAAGAACAGGAACAGTGCCTGCTAGCCTTCTGCAGGGCTGAGGAACATTTCTGTTTGCTGCTTCCCTGTACCCTCTTTGGCCCCAGGAATTCCTGATACCCTGGGGACTGGTGGTTTAAAGAACCATTTGCAGAAATGTAATTGGTCTGCTATTGCTTTACAAAGTGAAGAGAGAGTTACACTTAAGAAACATTTCCAAAATTGGGTTGAATTCGAGCCTCCTAGCAGCAAACATTTCTTCCATCAATTATTCTGCGTCCTTCCCCACACACCCTATTAGGACTCTTACTCTGGGACCTCACTTTCCCCTGTTGCAATCAGCAGGCCACTTTGCAGATACTGCCCTTCTAGCCTGCAAATTGCAGCTAGTGAGCTCATTTTAAATCTTACAGAGGAAGTGTTCGCTTGCCTTTGAAGATGCTCAAGAATCTCCTCCACAGCTCTCCTTATGTCAACTAAACCACTGCATCTTGTGCTGTTTCTAAGTCCCTTCTTTGAAATCCAAATCCCTGATTAATGAGTACCTAGCTTGGATGGTCTGGTACACGGTAGATGTGCAATAACTCCCTACTTTAGGGAGAAGGAAGGGAGAGAGGGAGAGAGAGATTAAAATCCATCATCTGTAGCATATGCTTGTGATGGAAAGGGTCCCACCCCTACTAGGTACTGGATTTAGCTGAAAAATTTCTAAATAAGCTGTATGCTCAAAGTATCCCAGACCAATTTAATTCTTTTCTTGGTGGCTGAGCCATGCTTATGACACTAATGGTTTTTATACTATACTATGAGTTATGTCACTGTGACTTTAATGGATATGGAGCTGTTTGCTGATACCAGTCTATCTGTGCCTGCAAAGCTGTTGTTATCCAGCTCAGGGGAGTCCCTTTCCTTGTGGGCACCCATTTGTAACAGTGGCTTTGATTCATCTGCATTCCCTTTAACTTGCTGATTCTGTGGCTCTGAAAACCCTTAAGATCCCCTCCCAACCATAGGCCAGAACACATGACCTGTGGGGTGTCTTCCAGGAGATACCCCATCCAGGCCAGTTCCACTCAGTGTCCCAGTTCTCTGCATGCTTTAGGCCGATGATTACCACTAAATAAATAGGGCATTATTGTAACCTCACAGAAACACTTTTTATATATCCCAACCTTCATCCTAAGAACTCTCAAACATAATATATTTAAACACCCAAAGGTGCCAATCCTGCAAAGGTGATTTCAAAGGAAGTGACAGTAGTCAGCTCTCTTGACTTGTTCATTCTTACAGTGCTACCTGAGGAATCTGAGCAAATTCTTGCTTTCCCCAGGTATGCAAGCACACGAAGCCCACACCTGGATATTTACCTGAGCTCTTGATGCCAATTTAGCTGCAGTCTGTGCTGGATCAAAGACTCGACGAGAAGATTGATCTTTGCAGAAATTAATATGCCGACTGGCAGCAGTTTCATTAAATCTCCTCATACAATATGGGCACTGGATATAGTCTGAATTTGAAGACAGTAACAGAGAGCCAATTGACAATTCAGAAACAAATCTGGAATGGACTCTATAAGTAGAATATGAACTGATAGAGATTAGTAGAATATGAACAGCATGAAAGAACAAGGTCCTAAACTATAGTGTGAGACAGAGCATTGAGGCAGAGCGGGAGGCAAGCAAGGGTCGACATAAATGAGGTTGCAGGAGAACTTTTACTCCCCAAGCACTCATTTCAATCAAGAATGTGTCCATAAAATATGTATGTGGCATCTTTCCTTAGTAGATTCGTCATACTTAGAAACTTCCCAATTAAATGGATTGTTTATTAAGTCCTTATGTAAAGAACGCAGCCCAGAAATGGGAGCGCGTTAGTATTGATAGTGAGAAAGGCACTGAAAATCCAAAATGAAGCATAGGCTATGGTACTGGGTGAGGCAAGAGGTCATATAGAAATGATTGCATTACAGAGGAAGATAAGGTTTCGTTTCGAAATGTGGGTTTGGGGTGATACTAGTGTCACTAGTGGAAAGAAATACTGATTTTGCAGCAACTGGAGTCATTTCACTTTACTAGATAAGGAGGCAAAGAATATGTTCAGGAGAGTAAAAGGATAACAGATATTAGGGGTCAAATAATCAGAGAAGAAACAAAGGAGGGGTGATGGGAAAATGGCCTCAGACTCAGCTTCAGCTCTGGGGCTGTGAACTCCAGGCAGCTCCCATTGGCCTGCTAAGTCCTCTGGGATTCTGTGAAATACCCTTGCGTCTGAATGTTTCTTTCAGTTGCAATGATCAGACAAGACCAAGCGGGAAGTGAGAAAGATGTTCGTCTTGTTGGAATGTGGAGCTGTTTGTAGCAAAGCTAAGTCAGGGCCTCCCCTTCTGAAGCAGGCAGGGATGGAATTTGCTATTTTGACTTGGGCAACTTTAAAGGATAACAAAGGGGATATGAGTGACATAACAGAAACTCCCCCCAAGGTTCTTAGACTAGGCCAACCTTAAACTCAGCATACAAGTTTAGATCAGTGCAGTCAAAATTCCTACATTCTTAAGCAGTTCGGGCCATTTTCTATCTGAACAAATCATGTCTTAGTTGTCCTAAAATGTAGGAATTGTAAGCACTTAGAAATTACCTTCCTGGTAATTTCGCATCTTAAAAGGCAGTACTTAATGATCAAAATTTCCTGAACACATAATTGGTGGCAGGAAAACTTCATAGATAGGGAACTTCAGCCTATCCAGTCAAGGAGCGAGCATGTCAACACAGAAACAAAACAAAGCAACAAAAATCCCACCATGAAAAATGTCTTCAAAGTAAACATGTCAGATAACACAGCATTGGGAAAGGGTGCAGAGGCCTGGAACCTGCTGGACTGGTTTGGAGCTTGCAATACCTGTGACCTTGGGCAAGTTACTCAACTTTCTTAAGCCAGTTTCCTCAGCACCATTCATATCATCTGTCTCACTGGGCTGCTGCAAAAGTTAACTATGATTATCCACACGCGAGCTCAGCATGTAGGAGGGGAGGAACAGATTGCATATTTCATAAATGCTAGCTCTAGTGCGGCAAGGTTGTGTTTCCAACTACCAGACAGGAAAGAATGCGACTGGTTAGGAGAAAACTAACATTGGAAGTGCTATGATGATTCAGAGCTCATTAACAATGCTGCAGAAAAACCGTACAGAACCTGGTGAGGTGGTGAGCGGGGTGGTTATTTCTTCAGTTTTTAATCAGCTAGAAACGTCTTACATCAGCATCAGCAATGCTGCTGCCATGAACCCTACTTGATTAGGCAAAGACATTGAAGGTGGCAATTCTGAGCTGCTTGCTCAACCTGCGTCACCTATGGTCACCCTGCTGTGTATCAGGCATGATGTGCCACCAGGGGGGCAACCAAGGTCAGTTATAGTTCCCTGCCAACCAAATACTGGGGATGATGAGAGAGATAGACAATTGGTACCTGGCAGGATAAGCTATGGGAGGGGGGCAGGAGTTGGGGGCCCTCTGGGGTCCACAGGAGGGATGAGCAGCTCAGCTGCAGGGAATCGGTTGGAGTCTACCTGCGGCCTTATGCGGAATGTCGAACACTCTGAGAATGGAGAACATTATTTTTCTGCAGCAAGCATCTAAGTGTGGCATACTGAGCCACACGTTCCCGCCTCACCTCAGTCACCTTTTTTCATCCGTCAACACCGCTTTTATAAAAATTACAATGTCCCATGTATTTCAATAGAGATAATTTCAAACGCCACACTACAAATGGCTGTGAGGAATATGGTGGCAAGTCTTGTACAAAATTACAGTAGAAACACAAGCGTCATTTTTAAATGCAAACACTGATGGAGACACCACATAAAACAGTGACCAAATGTCTCAGTCCTCATAGAATAATCCCAATTCTAAATATTTTACATCACTGCCCTTCCAATATCCTGGAAATTTAAATCATCCTCTGACTTGGTTACATCCATAAGGGGTAGAATACACACATGAACGTCACAAAAACTGAGGCATGAAAGAAAAAGGAATGACTTGCAAACACAGGCATATTAGACCATATTATATATCTCTAGTCGTGTGTATGCATGCATTTTCTAGTACTTAAGCCTGAGAATACTGGGTAATATAAAATTCTTGCACAATCAAAATGATCAAGTCATGAGGAAAATGTGCTATTTTATAGAATTATTTTACTTGTTGCATATAATTATAGTTAAGTGTACAAGAAAGAATTTAATTATAAAACTGTATTTTGGCATAAAAATGTGAAAGGAAAATAAACTGAACATGCAATGAGGCCTTTCAAAGGGACATTTTTTTTAAAGAAAATAATCCTCACACTTTAGATACAACTTAGTAATGAGAAAAATTCACACAGTACAACATCTAACATGGTTTCACTTATTCAACTAAAGGGCTATAAATTAGCCCTCTATTACATAGCTTCTGATTCTAAAATAAAGCTATTTCTCATAAAAGATGCTTTTTGTTCCATGAAATTTACTTTCGTATTATTAAAATTGTAGCCACAGGTTTTTCTAATGAGCCTCTCAAAACAGCACATTATCTATATTAAGCTACATGTTCATCACTACCCAATAAAAGTGAAGGCAATTATGCAGATTATTTTATGATACTCAAGTTCAGATCATGTGTCTGATAGATAACTTTTTAGTATGATCTCACTGTGGCATTTCATTTTTGTACTTTTTCAGATGAATCTGAAGGGTAATTTATGTACAATAAAATTTAACTATGTTAAGTGTACGTTTAACAAGTTTGGACAAATATGCCACTCTAATTAACATAGAGTAAATTTTCATCGCTTCCAAATTTCCCTCAGGCTTCATTTCAGGTGTAGACCTCTAAACCCTGCCTCTATTTCCCTGTCACTATACACAAGTTTCACTTGATCTCTAATATCATATCACAGAACATCACCTTCCTGCATGTGTAGCTAAGTAATATTTCACTTTATAAACATTCCATAATTTGCTTGTTGGTTGTTGTATTTCCAGGTTATGCTACACAAATAAAGCTATGAACATTAACATAGAAGACTTTTCCGTGGACATTTTTATTTTTTTGCAAGAGTATCTAAAAGTAGAACTGCTACACAGGTTAAGTGTTTGTTCAAGGAAACACAAGTGAAAGTGTTTTATTTGGTATCATTTTGCAACTTGTTTGTTCAAATACAATTCTTGTCTGTTTCTTAGAGGGTTGTAAGAATTTCCTTACTGAGTTGTAACAGTTTCACTTGATGGGTGTATGGATTAACTGATGGGTGTTACTGAGGATTGAACTACATGCCCAGCCCTTTTTAATTTCTTATTTTGAGACAAGTTCTTGCTAAGTTTCTGAGTTCCCCAGGTTGGCCTTGAACTTGTGATCCTCCTGCATCAGCCTCCCAGGGTGGTGGTAATGGAAGGGTGCCATCAAGCCTGGCTCAGTTATTTTTTTATTCTTGACACCAGCCCTTTTTCTTTTTTTCTTTTTTAATTTGAAAGAGTATCAAACAAAAGAGGGCAGTACAGAGCAGATCAGAACAGGACAACATAGGCAACACAGTACTTTACATTAAGTCAACTGGACATCAACAGTAGCTAACACCATATCTCTTACTCTGCTATAGTTGAGCATAGTTTCAAATACAATAATATCAAACATAACACAATAGTATAAAGCCATGCATAGAGTGAAAGAATTACAGGG
>PVJX010036171.1:0-17761 GCA_004027295.1 Dolichotis patagonum
TTTTGGTTTCCTGTTGCGTGAAGTATTGTTTTCCATCCTTTGACTTTCAGTCTATGGGTTTCCTTTTGGGTAAGATGGGTTTCTTGTGGACAGCATGTGGTTGGATGTTGTTCCTTGATCCATTCTGCCAGTCTGTTTCTTTTGATTGGTGAGTTGAAGCCTTTTACATTAATGGTTATAACTGTTATATATCAGTTTATTGTTGACATGTTATCTTTCTGCTCTTGTATCTCTAGCTTTCCATTCTATTTAATTGTCTACATTGGTTGGTGGGTTTATTCTATGTGTATCTAGAGTGTCTTTCAGTATTCTTTGTGGGTTGGTTTGGTGTTCATGAAGTTCTTCAGCTGTTCTTTGTCATGGAAGAATCTTATGTATCCATCCATTTTGAAGGACAGTTTTGCAGTGTATGTCAGTCTGGGTTGGAAGTGGTTTTCCTTTAGGATCTGAAATACTTCACTCCATGCTCTTCTTGACTTCTTTGTTTGTGTTGAGAAGTCTGCTGTGATTCTGATAGGTTTTCTTTTATAGGTGATCTGTCTTTTCTCTCTAACAGCTTTTAGTATTCTGTTCTTATGGTGGGTATCTGGGATGGTGATTATTATGTGTCTGGGTGTACTTTTATTTTGGTTATGGCTATTTGGAGTTCTATATGCTTCACTGATCCAAATGTCAGTTTCCATTCTCATATTTGGGAAGTTTTCAGCTGTTACTTCTGTAAACATGCTCTTGATATCATTTGCGTTGTCCCCTTCTTTTTCATTTATCCCTATTAATCTTATGTTACTTTTCTTTGCATTATCTTGCAGGTGTTGAATTGTTATTTCCTGATTCTTTGTTATTTTTAAAAGATCTTTCCTTTTGTGTTCACTAGCTGTGATCTTATCTTCAAGGCCTGAAATTCTATCTTCACTTTCATTGAGGTGGTTTTTGCAGCTTTCAATAGAATTTTTGATTTCCTATATGTCTCTTTGAATCTGCTTTATTTATTCTGCTTGTTTCTTATAGTGTTCATTCAGGGATTCTGTTTGCTTTGTTCCTCTAATTTTTTAGCTGTGTCTTCACTAGATGTGTTCACTATTTCTTTCACTACTTTTATCATTTCTTCTTTTACCTGGGTAATTATTTCTAATTTGAATTTCTCCATAGCTTCCCCTAGTTGCTTCTTTATTTCAGCTGATACCATTTCACTCATTTCAGGTGTATGGCTTCTATTTTCTTCTACGTACATGGCTCCCAGGCTTTCTTCGGATGGTCTGGTGATTTGAGCCTGCCTTTTGGTCTTTCCTTTTGTCATTTTTCTTTATTTCCTTGGTTTGAGTAGTGTTCCAAAGCTTCCTCTGGATGTGTCACAAATCTCTTATTGCACCCTCAGGTACTGGAGCAGTCTCAGCTCCTCTGCAGGTACTTGCCCTAAATTGAGAGGCGGAAGCAAGATGTGGAGAACTGGGGCCAGAGAAACCCCCGGGGCACAGTCCTCTGTCCTAGGGATGTGGATATGAAATCAACCACTGGCAGCACTGGTCTCAAGCTCTCCCCAGGGCAGCCCAATTGAGCCCAGAGTCCTCCTGCAAGGTTTCTGCCTCCTGGACTGAAACAAGACCACTGAGCATGGTTGTCTGAGGCCCTGCAATCTGCTGGACCCAGTCTAGTGTCCCAGTAGCTCCCTGGAAACTCAAAAGCCAGAATGTGGGTCTCCAACTTTCCCCAGGTCACCGGAACTCACCTGGGGCAAACCACCCCTCTCCAGATTCTTGGCTCTCTTAATTGAGATGCAGAAGCCTGGCGTGGAGAACTGGGGCCAGCAGAGCCCCAGGGCACAATCCCCTGTCTTAGGGGTGTGGATATGAACTCAGCAGCTGGCAGTGCTGGTCTCAAGATTGTCCCCAGGCCAGCCCAATTGAGCCCAGGGTCCTCATGCAAGGTTCCTGCCTCCTGGACTGAATCCAGGCTGCTGAACATGGTTGACTGAGGTCCTGCAATGTGCTGGACCCAGTCCAGCATCTCAGTAGCTCCCCAGAAACTCAAAAGCCAGAACAGAACGTAGGTCTCCAACTTTCCCCAGGTCACCAGAACTCACCCTAGGTTTACTTCTTGTCTACAGAATTTAGTGGCATTTAAAATTATTACATGAGAATCTGCTTTTAATGGATTATTGTGACCTATATACACCTATAAGGATTAGGAAAGTGTTTGGAATTATTCCAGCCAGTCTGGGCACTTTCTGGTAGGTTAGGGCAAGAGTTCCAGCCAGTCTAGGCATTTTCTGGTAGGTTGGGTAATTGGAATTCATGTTTCCCTTACCTAGTATTTAAATGTTATGAGCCAAGCTGAAAAGAAAATACAGTCTGCTTTACTTTGGCAAACATATATTTATAAGGCAAACTTTAAAATATGTATAAAGGTATGATTTTCATATGACTAAAAATTTCCAAATTATTATTACACATTTCTGAGAGCAGTATCAATGGGTCAGCAATATTTGATTACTAAAATAATTTGTTCAAAAGTATATATGTTACAAATGTATTTTCCTGGTCTTCATTTCAGCAAAAATTGTTAATTAAGTTGCTAAAAGAAAGTTTTGCATATGTATACAGATAAAAAAAAGTTAAAATATAAATAGCATTATGTTAAAAGTACACAAAATTTGGATATGTACTCCTAAAAATAAATTGAAATAAATGTAAACAATTGAAAAAATTATTCTCATATAATTTCATCAATGATCACACTTATCTATTAAAATATAAAAGGCAAAAATGAATGAGACTTTCTATAAAACAATAAATCAACATTATTATAATGCAGTTGAATTTTTGTTTACTTTTTGAAAATTTAATCACATATTTATTAAATGTTTTCATAAAAATGTAACCATATACAAGTATAGCATACAGAGTTTATCTGGCTGCCAGTGGTATGAATTAATATCATATCTCACTTGTTTTAGATTTAGAATTTTGTGAATATACTCTGAAGAGTACTATGAATTATTTAATATTGAGAAATATGCTCTATGCCCAAGTGCAACCATTATGCACATCACAGGTACCTGTGAAAAGCTCTAAACCGATGAATCAGAACATAAATGGGTATTTGCTGCTCCTGAGGAAAGATACTTTGTTATACAGCAATCGATTGCATTCAAAACACCTAAGAAGACAAGGTTGCCACGTTAATTTAGCTTTTCTGGTACTAAGGCATGTCTTGCTGGTAAGCCTTGTCTGCTCGCTCAAGTAGCTGCATGCTGCCAGCAGCAGTGATACAATGGGAAACTTGCTGCTTAGAAAAACAGGGCCACAGGACCACTTCAGGGACCTAGACCAGTCATAGGAGCGAACATTTATGACTGAATGCTGGATTTCATACGATTTAAGCAGCCTGTTTTTGGCTTTATGCGATCATCTGAATGTGTTAAGCATAGCTTATTGTAAAGTCTCACTCATTTGGCTTTCTCTTGTTCTGTGGATGACAGTTTTCTGACTCTTGAGTAATGTCTTCATTCATATAGAGTGTTGGTCTTGTTTAAATGCTGGTTGAATCTTGTAGTCTATTCATGCTTGTCACTGCTAAATTATGGTTTAGTCCTTACCCTGTCTCTTTTGATTGGGGAGAAGGGATGGGAATTTTAGTTGCGTGGGATGTGTGGGTATATTGCCTTCTGTGTGGGGCTTCTCTTAGGGCTCCTTTGGAAGATATCTTGTGTCATAATTTCCCCTCAAGGAATAATCACAGCATGCCAGATACATCCTTCCTCTTTTTTTTTTTTTTTTTTCCAGCTCCACTAGATGCACAGCCATCTGGGATTAGCTCTGCTTTGCTCACATTCTCAACAAACATGGCTCTACCCAGGCAGATTAAACCCTCTGGTTGGCAAACATTCTAGGATATAAACCTAGGAACAGAAGCGTGAACCCTGGCTACTGCCACTTGTCTCCCCTGGCCTTGCGGTGAGAAATGTAGCCATCTCACTTTAGGTGTCAACTTGACCATGAGTTTTCTCTGGAGCTATGTAGGGGAATGGCTCCTACGCTTAGCTTACACATTCACCTGAGTACCTTTTACATTGCAGTTTTTATGTGCTCAGTTTTCTTTCCATAAGTGAAACTCCATTTCTTTCTTAACTTCAAGAATTACTCAACATTCCTGACCCCATATTGTCAGGACTTGGCAGGGAAAGGGGAGCAAGTAGCCTGCATCTCACTAATCTCCTTCCTCCCTTCCCCAAACTCTGTAGGAAATAACGAAGGGAGAGAAAAACAGAAATGCTTACAGAAAACGCACTGCGATCACTGATCCTGAGTACCAGCAACACTCTCTAGGTTTTGGGCCGGCTGCTCCTTCCCTTCCCTTGAGGCTGCCTCCTTCATGGCTCCCAGTCTGTCCCTCACAGCAGCCAAGAGTGGATTACTTTCCACTATCACTTAAGGTCATTCTTGGCCAGGTGAGTTGGTGCATACTTGTAACCCCAGTACTCAGGAAGCTGAGCCAGGAGGATCACCTTGAGTTTGAGGACTGTCGAGGCTACACAGGAAGTTCAAGGCCAGCCTGAACTATGTACTGAGAACTTACTTCAAAAAAAAAATTATGTCATTTTCTTTTGGCCAGGCCAGTTGTGCTTCTTTCCCTTCAAGGGTGAAAATGTATAGCAATTCACCAGGACTCAGGCTGAGAGCAGTTAGTGACAATTCACTGCCCTGCAAGGGAAACCCTTCCCTACCACAGCCCCCATTTGACCAATTCTTTCAGTGTTCCATAATCACAGCCCAAATAGGATGACAGTGGCCTGATATCTGGGAAACAGAACACTGTTCTCACGTCTGGACCCTGTAGTCTGTGTCCATATCTGAGTTCAGTGCCCAAGACATTTGCACTTATTCTATTTTTGATCAACTGCAACTATGAGGCTTAATTAGGTTTCTGCATTCCACTGAATTTTCCTGATTTTATAGGACAGACACAGAGGGTTTCATACATGTAATTTATTTATTTGCTCCATAAATACTTTAAAAAGTAGAATGTGCATTATTGAAACAGCTCCTGCCTTCAAAACACTTGTAGGTTAAAAAACCCCATCACAGTGTCCAGAACCTCTGAAACAGGAAGAATGACACAGTAGACATTGGGAAGATTAATGCTTACTTGAATTTGGGAAACTGGGAACAATACTATGAACAGAGTGGCTTATAAGTAACAAGAATTTGTTTCTTGAAGTTCTAGAGATTGAGATGTCTAAGGTCGAGGAGTGGCAGATTTGATGTCTTGCAGGGGGGTCCACTTCCTCCTGGTTCATGGATGGTGCCTTCCCACTGTGTCTTTACACAGTGAAAGGGATAAAGTAGCTCTCTTTTATAGGGGCACTAATTCTATACACAGTGGCCCCACTACTATAAACTAATCATCCCCTAAGGCCCAGCATCACAGTCTGCTGAATTACTTTGATTTTGAGTCTGTCATTCAAACCGTGAGCTATCTCTTCCAGCGCTGGTCCTGCATGTTTGATAAGCATCGTCAGCTATGCTTTTTTAACTTAACTATAAAAATGTGTGAAAGGCGTAGCTCTACCATACCCGTAAAACTGACCTTCTTCTAGGTTAATGATTATTCAAAACTTTTTGGCTATGCTTATTCAATTACATAATTCCTATGTATAATAGTGTCTAGTTGATATTCTTGATTACTTGCCATGTAGTCCCTGCATATGATTTACATTATTTATCTTCTTTAAAATGTTTACCCTATGGGATGAGGGTATCAACACTTTCTGTGAATAATTCCAATGATTTTTCTGTCCTAGGGACTGGAATCACCATCTGTACCTTGAAGGTTGATTGAAAACCAAACAAAGTATGAATTTTATCGAGCAGATCTTTTATAAAAAAAATTTCAGGCAAATGTAATTTCCATAGTATCTATCTAATTAATATAAAAAGTTGTACAATTCACAAGATCAATCAGAGACTTTATGTTTGCTTGCGTCTGAAGCAAAATGAAACATTTTAAATATGTACAAGTGAATAATTAGGTAGATTTTTAACTTAGCCAAGAATGCTAATTCTCTAACTTCTTTTCTGAAAAATTTAAAATAATCTAGTGTGCCAGCATGAACCCTTGGTCGCCTAGGCAATAGAAAAGGTTTCCATGGAAATACATGAGTCTGTATCAAAGAAATACCTTGACTTTAATGGTATAAAAGAGAACATCATGTAAGGAATGCGGATGCTTATTGCTAATTCAAACTCTCAGTCATGATGGTTAGTTGTTCATGGTACTATTTGTTAAGTAGTGGTGATTTTGAGCAATAAAACAACTTTCACATCTCCAAATTACATTGTAGTAAATAATTTTCTGTTTCTTTTTCTTCATACACCACAGACTTTCAATCCCCATGTGTATTTTGACCTTTATTGTAGAGAAATAAAAGGCATGCGTTTCCTAATTATGTTATACTTCTGAATTAAGTTTGATGTGCTGAGTTATGAAACTTCATTATACAATGATTAAGGGGAAAGTTAGATTTTTGAGAGGGGACCCTACATATCCATACCTAACATCAGTCCTCTTCTCTAGAGTCCCTGAAATTTTTTTACAACGGTGTCTTTAATATCTTGCCCCACACAGTGGCAGGTGATGGAATGTGTGCCCAACATTTGTCTTGTGGATCTAGGGCTGGAGAATGGGGCTGAATGCAGCACAATAAAGCAGACAGAATTTTGCTGAATTCTCATGTATATAAATCCACATTTTTCTGTCTTTCAAAAATAAGGCTCTGGACCTCATAGACTTAGGTTCTACAAACAAAACAAAAACACATTCAGCAAATTAATATATTACTCACTACATGCACTAATTGAAGAAGAATAAAATAGGGTGGGGATGAAGAGTAGCAAGATTGCTATTTTTGTAAGTGTGAGAAATCTGTCTGACAGAGACCTCAGGAAGTAAGAGTACATATCACACAAATCGTGAGCAGAAACATCTTCTACAAGGGACATCAAATGTCAGGCCACAGTGGGGCATGTGCCTGCAGAGCACAGTGGGTGAGGACCAGGTCAGGGTGCTGTAATTGCTCAGTGGGCAGAATTTCATCCTCTTCCCTGATCAGACCTCCACCAGCCCTGAGCCTCACCCAGGTCCATTCTTAACTCATTTGACACCCAGAAGCAAACATTTGGAACCCCTCTTCTTCCTCTGTACAAAAAAATCATTTTGAAGTCCAGAAAGCCTGAGACAATGACTGTGATACAATCTAAAAAGAAGTGCTGTACAGTATGTCTGGAGTGACTGATAACAGAATCTCCTGGATAAATTTTGGAGTACACTATATTGCTTATTAAAGAATAAGAAAATGTGCTGCTTTAAGATATATATACCACACACACACACACACACACACACACACACACACACAGAGCTGTCCCTTGATATACATGCAGGATTGTTCCAGAATCCCCCTTGTATACCAAAATGCTCATATGCTTAGGTCCTTTCTATAAAATGACACAGCATTTGCTGATAACCCATGCATTTCCTCCTGTAGACTTTAAACCATCTCTAGATTACCTCTAACGCCTTCCACCATGCTGTTTCTACCTTGCAGCTAACCATGGACCAAAACCTCAAAAAACATGAGCCTCTTTCAAATTGTGGGTCTTGGGCATTGTGTCTCAGCAATGAGCAAGTGAGCAAGACAGGAGACATCTTTTACATAACACGTTCATCTCCTGCTTTGAAGAAACGGAAGAGAGGTCAGAGTGACCTTTGTGTGCCTGTGGTTTTCTTAAGTTTCTTTACATCCAAACAATCAGTATGCCAAAACAGTTTATTTTGGGGTGGCACATTCACACCCACCAGCTTAGGCCCTGAGCCTGGTGCCGGCTAGTGGTGAACCTGAGAACCTGGTGCCCAATGAGCACTCTCCGAGCAGGCCCTTTCTCTCCACTCTGTTCTTTATAATTCCTGAAAAAGGGGGAGACCAGGGATGTGCACAAGTGCCATTTATTATTTTTCTTGACTTTACATCTGAGTAAATTTCAGGACTCCTTCAAGGAAAACTGCCCAGAGTTCTGTCCAGGAGTCTACCCCACACTAATAGGAAAATGTTGAGAGTCACCCAAACTGGACTCATACCCCGGTTCTGCTGTGTTTTTGTTTTGTGATTTTGACTTTGAACACATTACTTAGTCTCTCTGGAACTTGATCATTAGAACAAAACAAAACGATAACATCTTACAGGCTTGTTATTTGGATGAAATAAAGTAGTATGTGTGAAAGTGTTCTATAAATTGGAAAACACTAAAAAATATTCGTAGAATTTTAAAAACCCCAGACCCCTGACTCTATCTTCTATAAATATAGCAGACCAGTGTCCTGTTTAACTAACAGCATACATCTACCATCATATTAGAAGCTTTCACTAACTGAACCCTTTATAAAAATATCCTCATTTATGCCAATGCCTAGGAACAGAACAGACATCAACATCTAGGCCATGTGACCCTTATATAATGAAAGATGGGGCAAACAGTCAGGTCTCCTACTTAGATGGATGCAGTGAAATGGATCTGGATAGAAAATGGATATTTGTTTCTGTAACAAGGAATTTAATTCCCAAAAGTGTTGAATGTTTATTACTTTCATTCTCTAAATGAGAAACAAGCATGTTTCTTGCTCTTTATTCACAAATGGGGACCTCTTTTAGGAAGAAGTTAAGCAATAATCTCTATGAGGTGTTGGCATGAATTGAATCCAAACTCAGCATCTGCTTTGTAAGTAAATGTGTCAGATTAGAGCATCAAAGGTTGTCATAGACCAAAGGGATCTGAGGGACATTTTGTTTGTTCTTTTTCACTCTAATCTTACCTTCATCATGTACAAGACTGCATTTTGATCCCCGCTTTCCTTTCTCCAGCTCTCCTCTTCTATTTTCAAAGAAGTTTCCATTAGCAAAGGAGTTTTTTCAATCATATTTAACAAACTTTTGTTGGGGTGATTGTCACACTTTTCAGTAAACTCTGACCTGTTTGCTACTGTTAAAGTTTTTTGATTGAGGAACTTGAAGGATAGAGTTGTATTTTCTGAAGTGGGGAAGAAATGGGAATGATAGATTTAGGAGAAAATTGAGAGTGGCTTTGCGTGTATTATTTTAAGGTATATATCATTGGGAATATTAGACCATTAACTGTAAGATTTTGGAATTCAAAAAAGCTCAGAGCTGGAGCTATACACCTAGAAATTCTAACTGCCAATTGTTTTTAAAGCCAAGCTTGTGAATGGAATGACTTATTCTATAAAAAACAAAACCTAATTTCCATATGTTTGCATAAACCAGCTTTCCTGTCACTGAGACACAGTACCTGACACACATAATTTAAAGGAGGAAGGGTTTAAATTTGGTTCACAGTTTTGAGGGTATTGAATACATGGCCGACTGGCTTCCAGGCAGAAACATCAGGGCAGAAGCTCATAACAGAGCAAAGATGCTTAGTTAATGGTTCTTGGTGGCTTGGAAACAAAGGGCGGGCAAATAACAATGAGAGGAAGGGGCTAAGGAGCCGAGGCCACACCTTTAGGATACACCCACAAGTGTGCCTTACTAATGCCCCAGCCAGCTCCCAAGCCAGTTGAATTGACAAGCTTAATTGTCACATAGATCTATTAGCTAATGAGTATGGAATTAACTGTTTATGTGTGGCATTATAAGGCAATCAGTGAACATTCCTGGTTGAAGAAGACCTTCTCATAATAAACGCCTTTCTTCTGCTGTGTCTTCCATCACCAGAGGTCTAAGCCTCCACTCTCCCTTTCCTTCTCCCCTACTTTAAAACTGATGTGCTGTGGTATTGCACAACATATATTCAGTCATTAATTTCCCACCCACTAGAAACAGGCTCCACTTCCCCAGGACACCAACTTTGCTTTGGCCAATGGCTTGTAATGCTAAGGGGGCTTTAAATGTGCTTGGCTTTCGAGTGATTCCTATGCTCAGGTGACCTGCTACAAAAGTAGCTTCCTCTAAAACTACTGCCTGAGCTTTAGCTACAGAACAAACGTATATGAATAGAGCTGAGCCCACCCCTAGAGCTGATGCCAAGCCTAGAAAAATGTCCTTTGCAGGCAGAACTGCTCAACTGTGCCAGCCTCAGTTCAGTTGATTGCAATCTGTGGGCAGTGAGGAGGCACTGCTCTGGCTGGTTCTCTGAAGGAAAGGTGTTTTTTCCCCTAATTTTTTTTCCCTAAGAGTAGGAAGAATTTATTGAGAGAAAGAAACTGTCTGAGTGGGACAGAAAGGTGCCCAGAAAGTGGGTTGCCCACCAACCCCGCTTCTCAAGGGTATTTTATTGAGCAAAGTCACAAGGTGAGGCAGGCCTAAGGTAGCAATCAATAAGATTAAAAGTATAGTTGCTTAGGTAATATTGATCCAATGGCAAATCATAGGATGGATGTGAGGTGGGACAAAACTATAGTCAACCAATAAGTAAACAACAAGTATAGTTGCTTGGGTAACTTTGATTAAATGGGCATCAAATGGGGAAGTGAGTCACAAAGCAAGTGCACATGGAATGGACAAGGACTTTCCTGGAAGGGGTGGGTTAAGGAAGTTTGGCCCTCCACCCCAAGGTAATTGATGCCTACTCAGAATATCAATCACTGCTCTTCATCCCTAGGTGAAGTATATGGGTAAGTAGTTCTTTTTCTTGAAGCCCAGTCTTCAGTAATATGCCTCCAGCCACAGTTGTCCTCTGCATTGACCTCTCCAGGGCCCAGTCCTGCCTGACTGCCTAGATTTCTACCTAATCTAGCTATAGCAAGGTGAGTTATGATGCAGCATTATTGTGGCATAGGTTATGCCATGGTCTGAATGCTTATGTTCCCAACCTTAATATGCTGAGATCCTTATTCCCTACATAATGGTATTAGGAGACGGAGCCTTTGGGAGGTGATTAGGTCGGGGGGGGGGCATGTCCTCATGAATGGGCTTACTGCTCTCTAGAAAAGGAACCCCAGAGAGCAACACTGCCCTCTTTCTAACATGGGAGGACACAGGGAGAAGATGGATCTGCAACATGAAAGAGGTCCTCGCCAGCACCCAACAATGCTGACACCTGACCTCAGACTTCCAAACCTCCAGAACAGTGAGAAAGACATTTCCATTATTTATAAGCCACTGAGTATCTAGAAATTTGTTAGAACAGCTTGATCTATGAGATCTAATTGGGGGACAAAGCCTAGTTGCCCTATATCTCATTGGGTATACTAGATAGCTAGATATTTAGGGTATCTCTTTTATTTTATTTTATTTTACTTTATTTTATTTTACTTTATTTTATTTTATTTTATTTTAATCTTTGGTACCGGGGATGAAACTCGACCTTGTGCTTGCCAGGCAGGCGCTTTTGCCACTGAGCTAAATCCCTGGCCCAGGATATCTCTTTTAAATAAATTAATCAGCTAGATGAACTTCATGTATGGCTTTTTAGAGATAGTGGTTTTGAATTTCAAGGAAAGCCTTGAATTTCCAGAGATTGTATGCTATTATTAAAAAAAAAATAACACCGTTGGGTCTTTCCAGAAAAACAAAATGGACTACAAATAGGTATGGACATTTATCATAAACTGGTATAGACTATACTAAAAGGATAAGACTACTGAATCACAATCATGGCATTTCTTTCTTTCTTTTTTCTTTTTTTTTTTTTTGAATTATGAGAGCTTCCAAGCCAAGGATTTATTAAGGAAATAAACATGAGATACAATGAATGTAATCTTGCATCAAAGGTTAAAATTAACTGAATATCCACAAAATATTTTTATTTTTGTAGTGTAATTATAAAAATACTTCAACTTCAAAGTACTTTAATGGAAGGTATTATGACAGAAATTTACATTAGGAAAAATGCCAAATAAGGAGCTAATTCTATATAATCCCACTACAAAACAGAAAATAGAGCAAATATTAAAAGTACCCTCTCCTTGGGCTGGGGATTTTTTTTAAATTTTATTTTAAAAAGAGAAAAGTCAGAAAAGAAAAACTAAAAGCAAAAGGCATAAACAACAATGGCAAACTCAAAACAATAACAATATAAGTTTTCAAAACAGAATGAAAGAAATTTAACAATGGTTGTTATATTGCATATTGTTCTCTCTTTTTTTTCAAAGAAAGAAAAGAGAATTAAACAAAATAGAAAAACAGAAAAGAAGGGTAGAACAATGCCAAATTAAGAAAAAAATTATCATCATAAAATCGTTAGTTGATACATTACTCGTTGTCGACCTAAAAAATAGTTGCCAAAGTCACAAAATCAGAGCCTAAATAGTGGCTAGCCACTCAAATATTGACAGTGCAAATTCTTCTGTTCAATGTTCCAACAGAAGCTCAGTAATGTGGTCATCTATTTTACACACTATACATACCATTATACTCTTTAGAACACTTTCCTTCCCTTTTGCTTTCACAATATCTATTATACCTTTTGGATCCCATTATTCTGTCAGTTTTTATTATTTTTTACACTACAGAGACAATGTGATATTTACTAATGTGAGTCGTGCTCATTTCACTAATGAGGATATTTTCAATTGTCTCCATTTACCTATAAAGGCCTCAAGATCATCCTTTTTATAGCTGAGTAGTATTCCATTGTATAAAAATACCACATTTTTTTTCATCCACTTTGCAGTTGATGGGCATTTTGGTTGTTTCTAAGATTTAGCTATCACAAATTGTGCTGCTATGAACATGAGTGCACATATATCACTGTGATATGACCTTCTCAGTTTTTCTGGGAAAATACCCAGGAGGGGAATAGCAAGATTGAATGGAACTTCCAATCTTAGCCTTCTGAGAAATCTCCATACTTATTTCCATAGTGACTGCACCAGTCTGCACTCCCACCAACAGTGGAGAATTGTTCTGTTTCCCCCACATCTTCGCCAACATTTGTTATCAGGTGTTTTCTTGATGGCAGCTATTCTTTCTGGGGTGAGATGAAATTTCAATGCTGTTTTAATTTGCATTTTTCGAATGACTAGTGATGGCGAACATTTCTTCATCTATTTATTTGCCATTTGTATATCTTCATCTGAGAACTATGTGTTCATATAAGATGCCCATTTTTGGAGAGGGTCTTTGAATTTGGGGAGCTTGATGTTTTTCAGTTCTTTATATGTTCTGGATATGTCTTTTGTCTGAGGGATTGTTGGCTAAGATTCTTTCCCATTCTGTAGATTTTCTTTTCACTTTGTTGGTGACTTCTTTGGAAGTGCAAAAGCTTTTTAGTAATATGAGATCCCATTTGTTGATTCTTTGAAGTATTTCCTGAGCAGTTTGCGTTTTATTCATGAATTCTCTTCCTACCCGTATATCTTTGAGATTTTTACCCACTTTGTCTTCCAGCCGATTTAGTGTTTCTGTTTTAATATTTAGATACTTGATCCATTTTGACTTCAGTTTAGTGTATGGTGATAGGCGTGGGTCTATTTTCAGTTGTAGGCATGTGGACAGCCACTTTTTCCAACACCATTTATTATAGAGGCTATCTTTTCTTCCCAGTGAACATGTTTAGCCCCTTTGTCAAATATCAGGTGGTTGAGTGTCTTTGTAGTAGCATTTGCATCTTCTAATATGTTCCATTGATCCTCAGGTCTATTTCTTTGCCAGTACCATGCTGATTTTATTACTGTGGCCTTGTAGTATATTTCAAGTCAGGAATTGATATGCCTCCTGTCTTGCCTTTGTTGCCCAGAATCGCCTTTGATATTCTAGGTTTCTTCTGTTTCCAGATGAATTTTAGGAATACTTTTTCTAGATCTGTAAGGTATGTTGATGGTATTTTGATTGGGATTGCATTGAATATGTATAACAGTTTTGGGAGTATGGCCATTTTCACAATGTTGGTTCTTCCTAACCAAGAGCAAGGAATATCCTTCCATTTTCTAATATCCTCTTCAATCTCCTTTTTTTTTTTAGTTTTTTTTCCCCCATTTTATTTTAAAGAGAGTAAGACAAAAGAGGTCAGTACAGAGCAGATCGGAACCGGACACCATAGGCAACACAATACTTAACATTAAGACAACCGGACATTAACAATAGCTATCACAATATTTCTTTCTCTGCTGTAGTTGAGCATAGTTTCAAATACAATAATATCAAAAATAACAAAAAAGTATAAAACCATTCAAAGAGTGAAAGAATTACAGGGCATTCTGAACTGAATAACAGAGAATGATCAATGGGTACTATAATATCTCATTTTCAATAAAAATTTTTGTTTATACTTTCACACATATTCAAATCCCAATAAGACACAATGTGATAGATAGAACCAATGGAAATAGAAGAATAGAAGCTTGGTAGGACTTCTAAGAAGGGCAGTATTAAATCAGCAATAGATGCCATAATGTTTTGCTCTCTTCAAAACAGCTGTTCATACCATCACATATAATAAAATCAACCAAAACAGAATAAAACCATTCCAACTGATGAATGAAAATATTGAAAGGCTTCAAAGCTATGAGATGGGGACTCATGATTACCATAAAATCTTATATACTCTTACCAACTCTCATACTAGGGAGACTATATGGTATTTACACATATGAGTTTGGTTTATTTGGCTTATGAGTATGGTTTCAAGTCATGTCCATTTATTTATAAATATCTCATTGTGATCATTCTTTATAGCTGAGTAGTATTCCATTGTATAAAAATGCCACAACTTTTTTATGCATTCCTCAGTTGATGGGCACTTAGGTTGTTTCCAAGATCTGGCTACTACAAATTGTGCTGCTATAAACATGGGTGCACATATATCACTGTGGTATGATGTTTTCAGATCTTCTGGGAATGCCTAGAAAGTGGAATAGCTGGGTCAAATGGGACCTCCAGACCCAGCTTTTGAGGAATCTCCAGACTGACCTCCACAGTGGTTGCACCAGTCTACACTCCCACCAACAGTGCAGAAGAGTTCCTTTTTCCCCACAGCCTCTCCAACACTTGTTGTTGGTAGTGTTTTCTAACTTGGCCAATCTTTCTGGAGTGAGATGGAATCTCAGTGCTGTTTTAATTGCATTTCTCTCATGACTAATGATGATGAACACTTTTTCATGTATTTATTTGCATTCATATTTCTTCATCTGAGAACTGTGTATTCATTTCAGATGCCCATTTTTGGATTGGGTCTTTGAATTTCATGGGTCTGATTTTTTTTAATTCTTTATAAGTTCTAGACAGAAGTCCTTTGTCTGAGGGACAATACATTAAAACTTTTTTCCCAATTTGTGGGGTTTTTTTTACTCTGCTGGAAATCTCTTTTAACATGCAGAAACTCTTTAATAAGATGTGGTCCCAGATATTGATTCTGGGAAGTATTTCCCATGTAGTTTGATTCTTGTTCATGAATTATCTTCTACCCATATATCTTTGAGATTTTTACCCACTTTGTCTTCCAGCAGATTTAGTGTTTCTGTTTTAATATTTAGATCTTTGATGCATTTAGAATTTAGTTTAGTACATGGTGATAGGCATGGGTCTACTTTTAGTCTTCTGCATATAGATAGCCAGTTTTTCCAGCACCATTTGTTAAAGAGACTGTCATTCTTCCAGCGAGCATGTTTGGCCCCTTTATCAAAGATAAGGTGGTTGAGTGAGTTTGTCATTGTGGTTGTATCTTGCAATCTATTCCACTGATCTTCAGGTCTGTTCTTATTCCAGTACCATGTTGATTTTATTACTGTAGCTTTGTAGTATAATTTCAAATCAGGGATTGTGATGCTTCCTGCCTTGCCTTTGTTGTTTAGAATTGCCTTTGCTATTCTAGGTATCTTCTGGTTCCAGATGAATTGAAGGAGTGATTTCTCTAGATCTATGAGGTATGTTAGTGGTATTTTGATTGGGATTGCATTGACTCTGTATAGTAATTTTGGGAGAATTTTCATAATGTTTGTTTTTCCTATCCATGAACAGGGGATGTCTTTCCATTTTCTGAGGTCCTCTTTGATTTCCTTTTTCAGGGTATTATAATTTTCACTGTATAGATCTTTTACTTATTTTTTATTTTTTTATGTTTATTTATTTATTTTTTATAATTTTATTTAAAGAGAAAAAACAAAACAAAATAAAACAGAATAAAGGGTAGCAACAATACAGTATTCCAAGGAAAAAAGGAAAAGTACAACAACAGTAAAACCTAAGAAATTATTACTTGACTAATTACATACTGACTTCTTGGAAATAGTTGTTCAAATTACAAAGTTAAAACATGTAAAGTAGACATTCAAACAGTGAGACTGTTAACAGTTCTGCTGCACAATCTGACAAAAACAACAATATGGTCATCCATCTTACCCACTCAAATATACATGCAATTATATCAATAGGGTAAAATTAAACACAACAAAACATAGCAAAGCAGATCACAAGAAAGCAATGTAAGACATAAATTTCAAAGCTAGACAATTGGAAATATTCACTCTCTATCATATTGACTCTTGTTTTCTTCCAAATAGTTGTTCATATTGTCACATATAGGGATTTCACATGAAACAACCTAGTATGGAATTGATCTGAGCAGGATGAAGAGGGCATTACAGGTCTTCAAGACCAGACATTAGGGAAGCCATGAATGGCTGTCATAGTGTCTTGCATTCTCCTCAGAACAGCTGTCCATACCTTAATGTGTGTTGAACTTAAACAAGGCAAAGCAAGCTAAGATCACTTTGAACAAAAAGTGATAGTTTTGCTGGACTTCACATCATGACATTATGGAATCAGCACTGGGTATTGTAGTGTCTCTTTTTCTTCAAAGTAGTTGTTTATTTCAGCATGTGTTATATAGTTGGTTCTCGTAAACTGTTTATAAGATCTACACATGCATGAGTCTCTACATGTATATCTATCATTTCTGTATTAGCAGGAAAAACAAAACAAAGCAAGATAAACAATTCCTAGACAAGCATGAGGCAGAAAAGTCACATAAAACCGCAATGCAAGGTGATCTACAATGATTACCATGGTGTCTCAGCAGTATATAACAACATTAATAAAAACAAAGCATTAGAGACATTATAAGACTTCAAAAGCAAATAATAATCAAACCAGAGTGGTTATCTTAGTGAATCTTGTCATCTTCAGTGTAGTTGCCTATACTCTTAGACTTGATGCTATCCATCACAACAGATTTAAATAAAATCAGTCAATACAAAGTAGCAATCTAACAAACCAGACTCAAATAAGATCAGTCATAATAAGACAATCTAAGTTATAAAGGGCTTCAGATTAAGTTGATAGGAAAATTAGGGGTTATTACCATAATATGTCCTCTTATTTTTGGGATAGCTGACCATGTCCTCAAGTCTAGCGTAAGTAGACAAACTGGAACAGCACATAATCCATCCAAGCAGAGTGGTGAGAATAATGTAAATTTTAAATCTTGCTACCCCATTAACAATGTCCTCTGCCTCCCTTTTTAAGACAATTCCTCCCCTTTCACTCCCATGGGGTGCACTGCTTGTATTGGGTTCCACTGCCTCCCTATATAGAGCAGCTCAATGGACCCTATCTCCTGATCTACTCTGCCTGTGTTTCTCTCTGTTACTATTTTGAGGCCCTCTATACTAGAGATTATAGCCAATCTTCTCTGCCTCATTTCTGCTATTCTATTTTTCTGCCATTGATAGTCTATTTTTCTCTTCCACTCCACTGTCTGCCTCATTCACTGAGGCCTCTCTGCCACTGTTCCTGAAATGCTCATATTCTTGT
>PVJX010036172.1:0-17756 GCA_004027295.1 Dolichotis patagonum
CTTAGCAAGTGGGAGCCAGTGAACTACACATCTTGTGAAAAGATTGGCTATGATATTTAGTATGAGCTCCCCATATTCAAAGATATGGACAACCATTTGGAAGAAAACAAGAAACAATGACAGATAGTGAGGATCTCTGGTTGTCTGGCTTTGAAATTTATGCTTTCTTATGTCCCGTTCTGTTCTGTTGTGTTTAATTTTATCCCCTTTAAAATAAAATTTAAAAAAGAAAAAGAAAGTAACCACTTCATGATTCATCACTCACGAATTCTCTAAGGTAAGCAAGCCTGGGATTGCCAGGTGTGCTTTGGGGTTGTGAGAGTGAGCCATATGGGTGGAGAGAGGGGCGAAGAACAGCCTGTAACAGGCCACATAGGGTTAGGTGTTCTACCTCGCAGGTCAGGTCGGGAGGACGATGTACTGGTTCCGTTCTTCAGGACAAGATGGTGATCAACAGTTTCCAACCACAGGAAACAGCTGGGTTAGGAAGCTGAAGTGGGACACAGGGTTTTGGGCCCTAGTCTTCTCTGATCTTGCTCCATTCTTTCGTTCCATCGCTCCCAATCTGGGGGTTGTCGAGTGGGTTGTCAATGTCCCTAAATCCTGAGAGACTTAGTATCTAGCATAAGGCTGGGGTAAAATGATCGCAAGAGTCCTGCCTGAGTAACCTGGCGAGACCTTGTCTCAAAATAAAATATAAAAAGGACTGGGGCTGTACCCCAATGTGACGGCCCTTTGTTCACTCCCCAGTACCGCTCCTACCCACCCCCATACTCCCGGCCCGCTATAAGCGCAGGGCGCTCTATGTACGGGATTTTCCACCTAGCAGACACTCCTCTCCACCAGTCATTTCACTTTGATGCCATCTGCCGCCCAAAAGGGAAGGGATGGCGTTTTCCTCACCATCTGTTCCAGTCTCTTTTTCTGGAGTTAAATTGGTACCTCTCCCTTTAAGAAGTTTGGTCTAGGAAGAAGAAACGAAAGGGAGAGATGTACAACCGCGCCTGAAGCTTCCTCAATTTGGTCCCGTTCGGGTAAGGGGCGGGTGTAGCAAAATTCACTTAGATGATTGGTTTTTCCTTTCCTTGCAGTGATTTCCCCTGAGGTCCTGCCCCCGGAGGCAATGGAGGGCGCCCATGATTGGTCAGATGCTCGGGAGGCGGGTTCCGAGCGCAGCGCGGGGTTGCGGACCGGCTCGGCTGAAATTTGCGCGGCGGCATGTCCGGCGACTGTGAGGACACGCGTGGGGACGCGAGGAGAAAAGACTGTACAGCTGCTGCCGGCTCGTTTAGGTTCAGCCCAGAGCCCACACTTGAGGACATGTAAGTAGTTCTTGTCCAGCCTGAGGTGTGTGTAGGGGAGAGATGGACCCTTTTCTGTCTTGTTGGGGAGGGTCCCTCCGTGTGCTCGGGTCCGGGGCCTCCTGACTAACCCTGGCGAACCTTCCAAGTCTCCTCATCTGCACAACGAGCGCAGCAGCGCACAACTGAAGCCGGGGAAGTCGGAGGACTAACAATGTTAGGACCATCCTTCAGCCTAGCCCAGGTAGGTGCTCGAGTCCCATACCACGTCTGCCTTAGAGGAATGTGATACAACGGAACAGAAAAAGTGCTGCGAGGTGGGAGACATTATTTCTTGCTGGAGAAAGTCAAGAAAGACTTGTTAGTACTAGTGCAGGATATGCAGGACTTAGACGTGCAGGAGGTGGAATAATATTGTTAGAACTGGTAGTCTGCAGGAGCCTGCTCACAGGCAGGTAGGGAAGCCAGATCTAATAAAGAAGTGATTTTTAAGGCCACCCAAGGATTCAGTTGAAGCATCCTTTGGTCCCACTCCCCCTTTGGTTATCACTGTGGGCCCTGTCTGAGCCCTGCATCACCTCTCGATTTGGGCTTCCACCATTTGTTTCTATTCCAGCCGACGCCTCCATGCAGAATTTGCTGCTGAACGGGACTGGGAACAGTTCCACCAGCCACGGAATCTCCTCCTGGCCTTGGTGGGAGAAGTGGGAGAGCTGGCAGAACTCTTGTGAGTAGAGGAAAGGTTTTGTGGGAGAAAGGAGCATTTATTTCGTCCCAAGACATTGCTGGATTCAGTTTCCCTCCTCACTGCCCTGCTGTGTGCTTGGTGCTAAGGAGACACACAGGTTCTAGCCCTCTAATGGGACACCCAGTCTCGTGGTAGAGCACATGAAGACAAGGAAAACCCAGGTCACTGAAGGAGTGATCTATAATCCCAGCACTATGGAGAAGGATCAAAAGTTTGAGCACAGCCTGGGCTACACAGACCCAGAATCCAAAAAAAGAAAAGAGAGAGGGAGAGGAAGAAAGAAAGAAGAAGAGTTGGCAATAGCTCAGTGTCTGGGGCTAAAAAGCTATTCTAGGGAAGATCTGTTTTAGCAGTCCAGACAGGGGGAACTATAGTTCCAAAGGTGAGGCAAGAGAGGGTAACTTAAATTTAGGAAGAATCAAACATTCCTTCAGCATCAGCTTCCCAAGAATTTTGTATCTGTTTTGTTCACTAGTATATTCCAAGTGCCCTGTACATCACAGATTGTAGATATCTGTGGAGGAGAAGGATGGGAGGTGAACTCAGAAAGACGATTGGGACCAGAGATACAGTTTGGACAGAATGGGGCACAAGGGACCTGAGGAGTGAGGAGGCTGGTGTAGACCGTGCAATAGATGGTAGAGCCTGGTGCAGGGCAGGCACTGTGGGGCTGAAGGGAGGGCACAGAGATGTGTGTGAGGACAGGCTGGACAGCCACAGGTTAGTTAGCATTAGCTATGTGCTAAGTCATCTAAAATCAAGAAATAAGGCTTTGAACAGGGCATATGTGGTTTACAGTGAAAGAAGACAGTTGAGAAATAAGGAAACTAATTTTAAAAGATCTGGAATAATAACAGATTTTATGAGGAAAATAACACAAAGGAATAAGAGACAAAACAAAAGGAAAGCTTCCTGAGGCTATGAGATCTGAGCCAAGATCTCATGGCTGGGTGGAGAACGGAGTAACAAGGGAATAGCTGGCCAGGAAGACCCTAGAAGTAACTGGGGAAAAACAATTCACAGCAGAGGGAACAGGGAGTGCAAAGGCCCTGTCATAACTGGTCTGTATGCAAGGCAGGGAAAGTCACAGTGGCTTTAGGTAGAGAATGAGAGACAGCAGTGATGATAAGTAGATGAGTTAGCAGGGACATAAACTGGGAGGTGTCCACACGGTCTAGGTCAGAGGTTTAGGCTGAAGTGGCAGTGGCTAGGGCTGGAGGTAAGTGGAAATGGGCCACAAAGCTTTGTCAACAGGTGACGTGTTCTCTTGGCCACTCCTTAGCAGGTAGAGATCGAGATCTAGCTGCGGGGTACCTTCCTTGCCTGGCCTCTTTCTAAGGCCCACATAGCATGGGTTGTGCTTGGAAGAACTTCCTGGGAGGTGGCATTCATTGCTGTGAGGACTGAGGTGCTCCTAAGAGAGGTGGATCCTGCCGTCCTAGCTCATAGCTCTCTGTGTCTTGTGTTCTCCCAGTCAGTGGAAGTCTGATGCAGAGCCTGGCCCCCAAGCATGGCCCCTGAAGGAACGGGCAGCCCTTCAAGAGGAGCTTAGTGATGTCCTCATCTACTTGGTGGCATTAGCAGCCCACTGCCATGTGGATCTGCCCCAAGCAGTGCTCTCCAAAATGGACACCAACCGGAAGCGTTACCCCATCCATCTGTCCCGTGGCTCTGCTCAAAAGTACACAGACTTGCCCCGGGAACAGGCTTCAGAGCCTGCAGACCTTGCCTGTGAAGCCACCAGCCAGGGCTCAACACAGAACATGGAACTACCACCTGCAGCTCCACATAGCAGCTGAAGACCAGAAGACAGCTCTGCTGTGGAACTTGTTCTAGTCCTTTCCCAATGGGTCATGGGCATAAGGGCCCCACGTCCTGATGTTGGAGGCCTGAGAGCCTCCAGAGGATAGTTTCTCCCCCAATAAAACAGTTACAGACAGCAACTTCTGGATTCTTCCTGGGTGGCCAGGGAGGCATTGTGGCAAGAGGTGCTGTGCAAGGGTCCTTGTATTTCGCTACTGGACCTCCTACCTGCAGGGAGAGAGCCAGTTCCTAGCAAATTCCCGATGGATCTCATCCAAGTCTCTTACCCTTCTGGACCTATAAAGGAGATTAGAGGCTGTCAAGGAGTCCAGACTGAGGCTAGGGTATATCTCAGCGGTAGAGGGCTTGCCCAGCATGAAGCTCTGGTTCAATTACTAGTAACAAAACAAAACAAAAAGAAAAACTCCAGATTCTAGACTCAGGCTGTCTGGGTTCAGGTACTTATAAACTAGATGAGATATTCATCAAATTACTTCACTGCCTTCATTTTCTTTACTTTCATCCTCTTGTAAAATGAAAACAGTAGTACCTACCTGGTGGAATGGTAAGGATTATTAGAGTGTTTACCATAGTGCCTGACACTATTTGCTACAATTACAGTTACTGTTAGTTTGCCTTTTCAAATGAGAGCTTTGAGAACCCAGAGTAAAAAGTCAGGGTCACAACTAAGGGCCAGATCTGATTTAGAGCAGAACAGGACTTGCTCTCCTCTTGGGCCTCTTGGTAAAAAAGAAAACAACCCACTCCCTTGCCTGGGTCAGTTTCCTACTGTAATTAAAAAGTGCTGAGGGCTGGGGAGATAGTTCAGTGGCATACCTGCCTGGCAAGTGTGAGATTGGGAGTTTGGTTCCTGGTCCAAAGTGTTAAAGTGGACTGTGGTGGAGCACACGTATAATCCCAGCACTTGGAAGGCTGAGGTAGAAAGACTGCCTCTAACTTTTCAACAGAGCCTCCAGAAAGGGCTGTCTACACTTATCCACTCTGTATCCTCATTCTCCCATGTGTACCCCTGGCCCTCTGCTGGATGTGCTCATCCATGTTCCCCCTTATTTATGGCATGCAGTGGATACCAGGGCAGCACCTGGCAGCTGAGCACTCCTTCAGTAAACTGCTCTGGATTTTCCAGACAAGACCCTTTCAGTCTTCTAGATTTCTCCTGGATATGGTGTCAGACTCCTGACGTGGTGTCTGTTAAGTCCAACCTGTGCCCTGACTCCACTTTTCACACTCAGCACATCCTGGGTGGGGTGTAACCACCCCCAGCCCAACTTCTCCCCATCTTGCCTCCCTTTACAGTGATGGTGGCCTACAGATATCCCAGTTAATGAGGTGAGCCTCACTTCTTCAGCCCCAGACCTCCCTTGCTCCTTAATGTCAAATCTGTCTTTCCCTCTAATCCTCCAGGATTCCTTGCTGCTTTAGATCCTTTCATCTGGCTTCCAGGGTCCCTCGTGGCCTATGTCCTGCCAAACCTCTTGTCTTCACACCGTGTCCCAGGGAATGTCTGCAAGCTAAGGAGACCAGCATGAAGTTTTAGGGGCTCTGTCCTTACTTCCTCAATCCCAACTTTGTTTTGACCTTAAAGACCCAGTTTAAAAACTAGACATGGTTTGGGAGGCTGAATCAGAAGTATCACTGTGAGTTCCAGACCAGCCTGGGCTACAAAGTGAATTCAAGGCCAGCCTGAATTGCATAACAAGACGCCCATCTCAAAAAGACAACAAAACAAGCGATCAAAAAAAAAAAAAAAAACACAGTGGTACACCCCTGCAATCCCAGCTACTGAGGAGGCTGAGGCAAGTTCAAGGCCAGACTGAATAATTTAGGAAGACTCTATCTCAAAATAAGGGCCAGGCTTGTAGCTCAGTTGTAGAGCACTTGTAGCATGCACAAGGCCTGTGTTTAATCCCCAGTGCCACCAAAAAACAAAAACAACTTTTTCTGACAAAAGCACTTTTCTAAACTCTTAAGGCTGTTGTTGGAGATTCCTCTTATCCAACTTCCATTGTAACTTCAGTTGACAGTGGTTTGTGTTTTGTTTTGTTTTGTTTTGTTTTGCTGGTACCAGCATTGAAACTCACAACCGAGGCAGGCGCTTACACCACTGAGCTAAATCCCTAGCCTACAACTGCCTGTTTACTTGTCCCTTCTCTGCTCAGGCCAGGTGTAGTGGAATATGCCTGCAATCCCACCTACTCAGGAGGCTGAGGCAAGAGGAAAACAAGCTCTAGCCTGGCCTGCTCAACTTTGTGAGCCCCTCTGGAAATTAAAGGGGGGGGGGCTGGAGATAGGGCTCAGTGCGAATGAAGCACTTAAATCTTTAGCACAACCTCTCCTCCATGTACCAACCTCCCCTAGAGTGAATACAGTACTATTTGGGTCACTGACATGTTGAAGCTACCAAGACACAGCCCAGGGCCCTGTGTGGGACAACGCCCAACTGGCTGCCTGCTCACACATTCATAGGGCTGAAGGACACCCCAGCCTCCTTCCTCTCCCCACCCACCTCACTCAAAAGCACGGTGGGGTGAGGATAATACTTTATTCACTAACACGGGCCAAAGAGGTGTAGCGAGGGAGGTGGGCACGGTTTCCAGGGACCCCAGGAGGCCACTCTTCCTGTCTCCCAGGCCTAGAGCAGCCAAGCCTGATATCCTGCCATTTCCCAGCCCAGGTGGGGGGGCAGGAGAGGCGCCATCGGGTTAAGGCAACCAGGCTGCTTCCCGATGCACCCCTCTCCGGCCTCCTCAGCCTGACGCTCCCACCTCCACCGCGGCTCAGCTGCCCTCGCATTCGGGGCAGCGTTCGGTGGCTGTGGCGCCCACGGGCAGCTTGAAGTCCCGGCCGCAGCCGGCGCAGATATACAGGCGGCGCCGCATATGCGCGCGGCGGTGGCGGATGAAGTGAGAGCTAAGACGGAAGCGGCGGCCGCACTCCGTACACGGGTAGGGCCGCTCGCCTGTGTGCGTGCGCGCGTGCTCCGCTAGATTGGAGCGGTGGCCGAAGCGCCGACCGCACACCGCGCAGCGGTGCGGCTTCTCGCCGGTGTGCACGCGCCGGTGCTTGGCCAACGCCGAGCTCTGCGCGAAGCGCGTGCCACAGTCGGCGCACGCGTACGGCCGCTCGCCCGTGTGCGTGCGTCGGTGGCGCGCCAGGCACGAACTTCCGCCGAAGGCGCGGCCGCAGTCCGGGCACGCGTACGGCTTCTCGCCCGTGTGCACGCGCAGGTGCTGCGCGTAATTGGAGCTCTGCGCGAAGCGCCGGCCGCAGTGTGCGCACGCGTACGGCTTCTCGCCTGTGTGACGCCGTCGGTGCTGCCGCAGGTTCGAGGCGGCGGAGAAGCGTTTGTCGCACTCGGGGCACTCGTAGGGCCGCTCGCCCGTGTGCGTGCGGCCGTGCTTGGTCAGCGCCGACTTCTGGGAGAAGCGCCGGCCGCACTCCGTGCACGCGAAGGGCCGCTCGCCCGTGTGAGTGCGCGCGTGCTTGGACAGCGTGGAGCGGCGCGCGAAGGCGCGGCCGCAGTCGGGGCACGTGTGGGGGCGCGCCGGGTCGGCTGACGGCGCCGGCTTCTCGCCGGGGACCTGCAGGGAGAAGGGCGACACGTCAGCCCTGCCCGAGAGGCCGGGGACCCAGTCTCAACGCGCGACAACCCCTGAGCCTGTTTCCGATCCGTGAAATAGGAAGGAAAGGCAACATGCCTGTCTCAGGACGGTTGTGCCACTTACGTAGTATATGTAATACAACTAAGGCACATATTGAAATGTCTGCTGGTATTCTAGCTATTTATATTCACCAAATACAGGACGCGTACAAGGTTCAGCATTAACTAAAATATATTTTTAAAAATTTTGTCTTGTTAAGAGTGGTGGTGTGCAGCTGTGATCCCAGCACTTTGGAGGCTGAGGCAGGAGGACAATGCCAATTCAAGGCCAGCCTGAACTGCATAGTGAGCTCCTGTCTCCAAAAGATTTAAAAAAACAAAATGTTGTCTTAAAGGCAAAAGTGTAAGAATTGCTGACATTGGAGTAATGCTGCACAGGTAAATAGGGGTGTCAAGGCACTTTACTGATAGGGTAACAGGGAGGGGGGAACCAGGTGGAGGGGATTGCTTAGCACAATAAAGCATTTCGGTTTAAAATAACCCAGAAGGGGAACCATGGGGGATATCTAAGGGCTTTGGGTGGAAAGGGACTAGTTTACACATATTTAAAAGGCTCCCTCAGGCAACTGTGGTTGTGAACTCAATGGAGAAGAGGGCAGAAGCAGGAGCTCAGGATCCTACCATAGTCATCTGGAGAGAAAAGATGGCTTAGATTCAGAAAATGGAAAAAGTGGAGGTGGGGAGAAGTGTCCTGCTTCTGGTATAGGTATTTTACAGTCTGAGCCCACAGACTTCATACTAAATTAGAGAACATCAGGAAAGAGGATAAAAATGACTAAAACTTCTAGACTTAGCAACTGCAAAGCTGGTGTGCCATTTACAGAGACAAGGATAGTGGCAGGAGCATGTTGGAAAGTAAAATCTGGAGCTGGCTCTCCAGTTCTTGACACATCTGGGGCTTAGGACAGAGGCCTGGGATGCAGGTGTCAAACTGTCAACCTTCAGGTGACTTTAAAGCCTTGAAACTGGGGAAGAGCCTCAGGTTAGGGCAGAGAGAACCTGGGACAGCAAGATGAAGAGCAGACAGTGTGGGAACAGGGCCAGGAGGGTGACATCTTGGCTGCCAGACCAAGATTAGGTCCAGGCTCTTTAAAAACCTTTTCAGAGGGCTGGGGATTTAGTACAGTGGCATAAGAACCTGCCTGGCAAATGTGAGGTCGGGAGTTCGATCCCCAGTACCCCCCCACCAAAAAAAACCCTTTTCAGAGCCAGCTGTGGTGGCATCCACCTACAATCCCAGCACTCACAAGGCTGAGGCAGGAGGATCACAATTCAACACCAGCCTTGGCAATTTCGTGAGACCGTCTCAGAATAAAATTTAAAAGGATTACAGATGTAGCTCAATGATAGAATGCTTGCCTAGAATGCTTGGGGCCCTAGGTTGAATCCTGAGTAACAAGGGAGAAAATTAATTCATGATCAAAGGAAGTACCTGCCACATACTAAGAACAAGACAGTATTAACCTTCTCCAACATTCAATCTGTCATTATTCTCATTTTTTAAAATGAGAAAACGAGAGGGTAAATGGAGCCAGGCATAGTGGCACATAACTGCAGTCTCAGCACTTGGCAGGAGGATCACAGTACTACACTGCAAGCAAGACCCTGTCTCAAAAAAAAAAAAAAAAAAAAAAAAAAAACATGGTAAATGACACCTATAGAGGAGTCTAGCCTTTTTTTCTAAAGTTGCAGGAGGCAACTCCTTGACCTTCAATATCCTTTGTCAAAGCCAGGCATAGTGGCACACACTTGAAATCCCAGCACTTGGCGAGACTGAGTCAGGAGAATCACCACAAGTTCAAGGTCAACCTGGGCTACATAGTGAGACTGTCTCAAGAACAAAACAAAAAAATCTTTTGTCAAGAGAATGGCTTTGAACTCAAAATGGAAAACAAGACAATTTGGGAAATTAGAAACCAGCCAAAGGAACTCCACTTTAAATTATATATATATATATATATATACACTTTTTGCCAGAACTGCCATCTTTCAGTAATTCCCAAAATGACAAAAGGAAAGAGGAGAGGACCTCAGTATACATTCTCTAGGCCTTTTAGAAAACATGGGGTTGTTCCTTTGGCCACATATACGCAAATCTACAAAAGGGTCATATTGTAACATCAAGGAAATGGGTACTGTGCAAAAAAGCACGCCACACAAATGTTACCATGGCCAAACTGGAAGGGTCTGCAATCACCCGGCGTGCTGCTGGCATTGCTGTGAACAAGCAAGCAAGTCAAGGGCAAGACACTTGCCATGAGGATCAATGTGCATCGAGCACATTAAACGCAGAGTTGGGACATCTTGCTGAAACGGGTCAAGGAAAACGGAAAATGACCAGAGAAAGAGGAACCCCAAAGAGAAGGTCATCTGGGTTACACCAGAGCGCCAGCCAGCCCCGCCCAGAGGTGACACACTTCATGAGAGGACAGGGGCTGCGCAGGCTCCCATGCGCCCCTCGGAGCCTTAAAAACAAGACTGCCCAGTGTTGTAAGGATGGTTTTCCTAACTGACAGGTGTGTGGTGCCTTTATCTAACAGAAACAGATCTTTGGAGCAGGTTCTTGTTGTGCCTAGTTCATTGTGGCACACTGTTCTTTAATGTTTCTGTTACTGAACGATATGAGGTATTGTGCAACTGTATACCCAAATGGCCAAATGTTTATGAAATATTTATATTGGCTTGGCGATCCTCTAAATCACCATGGGGAAAAGATGTATCAAAATAAATAGAAGTCAGTGTACAGCATTTCAGTTAAATTGTTTAAAGCAAAAAAAAAAATTGTATGTATAGACATGGTACCACAGGGCTATAATCCCAGCACTCAGGAGACAGAGGCAGGAGGGATCACCACAAGTTTCAAGGCAGCCTGGGCTAGAAAGTGAGACACTGCCTCAAAAAACAACAACAACAACAACAACAACAAACAAAACCACATAAGCTATACTCCAAGTCACTGATTTTCTCCAAGAGGACTCAAGAAACTCTCCCAAGCAGGTGTAACAGTCTGGATTCAGGTCACACTTTCCAGTCTTTCCCTAGTTTTGACACCTTTTGTGTTTATTTCAACATGTTGGCCACTATGAGAAGAACTTTTCTCATTACCTCTACATTTTTCTGGTCTTTTTCCTTGGTAACCTTCTTCATGGGAACTTTGAAGCCAAGAATAGTGAGGCACATCTGTAGTTCCAGCACTCAGGAGGCTGAGGCATGAATATTGCCAGTTCAAGGCCAATCTGAGCTATACAGCAAATTTTGAGGCCAGTCTTGGCTACAAAGCAAGACCCTGTCCCCAAAACAAAACAATCGTGATTTTTGGCTAGACTGAGGACTTCCTCATGCTAGCTTCACTGACTTATGAAAAAGGAATTATTCACATAAGGGTCTTTATTGTCTCCAGTCTAGGAAGAGGACAGGGTGGGTTCCCAAAGAAGAATATTGGTGAGGGGCTATGTCTTAACTCATCAGGACCCTGGACAAGTCACTCCTTTCCCCTGCCTTAGTATCCCAAGGAAGGCCAGATAGGTTAGGTAAGATAGAAATTTCCCAACTTGGGGTGTACACACCACAGGATGCAAGAGCATTCTAGGTGGTATGTGGGCAAATTTTTATTTTAGTCATTGTGTGTTCATTTTATAGACACAAAACAACAGATCACATGCAACCTACCGTTTCATCAGTATTATTGTTCAGATGAAAGTAAATTTATTTAGCAAAACACTGTGAATTTAAGAAGAGCATTAGTACATAATGTGAGTAAGATGAGTGATAGACCTGTGACTAGAACTTGGCAAATACCACACTGGGCAATCATTAAAGGCTCTTTCTCCTCTTTTCGCTTGCTTTTTTTTCTGCAGTACTGGTGGTTATATGCAGGCCTTCCCACTGAGCTACTACCCCAGGCTATTTTGAGATAGGGTCTCACTAAGTCACTAAGTTGCCCACCCTGGGCTTGAATCTATAATCTTTTTTTCTCAGCCTCCCTTAGCCCTAGAATTACAATCACACTTTTGTATTCAACTTTGAAACTTGAATTTGGTACTTGACACATTTCTGTTAGAAAATTTTGTCAGTTTGTCATTTGTGACAGAGCAAACTAGAGCTTCTCGGGGTCAACTGTCTTGTAACTTGTTACCATTTACAGCCAAAACAAGTTGTCTGGTGTTCGTCATTTTTGGTATGCACCTCCTAGAACAGTAGCGGCGAAAATAATTAATGACAAGTACCAAGGTACCATGATACAATCATGTGCCACCACATCCAACTCATTAAAGGCTCTTAGATGTCTTAAACTCTATAACTTTTAGATTTAAAAATTAGAATATTTCTACTGTAGTAAGCATGTTCTGTGGAATAATATAATAATATATGCATTTGAAATTAAGGATTGTGTTTTGTTTTGTTTTGTTTTTAAGACAGGGTCTTGCTATGTAGTCCAGGCTGGCCTTGAACTCAAGGCAATCCTATTGTCTCAGGTTCCCAAGTGCTAGGATTACAGGCATGTGTCACTATGCCTGTCTGGATTTTTGTCTTCCTGTGCTTGCTCTCTCTCACTCTATCTCTATCTATATTTAGGGGAGGGGGGTTTTGGGGATTGAACCTAAGGTTTCATGCATGCTAAGTAAGTGCCCTACAACTGAGCTACATCCCCAGCCCCTTAACTTTTTGTCTTTTTTTTTCTCAGCCCTTTAAATTTTTAAGTATCCTCCTCCAGCTGTTACTTTTCTAATTAATAAGACAATTAGTAATAACTAATTAATAATTGATAACTACCATTTCTCAAACTCAGAGCCCCATATTCTCATTTTCAATTATTTCCATACTGCTGGGGATACAGCTCAGCAGCACAGTGCCTGCCTGGCAAGTTTGATTCTGGGTACCAAAAATCAATCAATCAATCAATCAATCAATCCCATACTTTGGTACCTTAGCCCTGGTTTCTAAGTAACATGCAAAAGTTCAGTGATCAGACAAGGCCATACAGCTAGTAAGTGGCAGAGCCAGGGTCTGAGGTAGAAATCTGGCATTGTTCAAAACACCTAGGCTACAAGGCAATTCTAATCTCACTGATTAAAGTGAGGTCACCTACAATGCTTGTCTCCCTTCTCTGGACCCTTTTAGTAGTTAGAATTGTCCTTCTATCTGGGACAAAGTATAAAACACAACCCCTATCCTCTAGTCCTTTTCTCTAGGCAGTGTGGCCCACAGACTAGTTACACCAAGCATCACCAGGAACTTCTTAGAAATGCTAACGCTCTTGGCTGGGGATTTAGCTCAGTGGCATAAGGGCCTGCCTGGCCAGCGTGAGGTCGTGAGTTCTATCCCTGATACTCTCAAACCACATCCCAGATTTACTGAATCAAAATCCTCATTTTAGGTTGGGTATGCAGCTCAGTAGTAGAGCCCTTGCCTAGCACCTGCAAGGCCCTGGATTCCATCTGCAAAATGAAACAAACAAACAAACAAATCTCCATTTTAACAAATATCTACAGGTGATTTATATGCATGTTTAAAACTAAGCAACCTGCCCACAATCCTATAATCGTAGCTATTTTACAAGGATCAGAATTTTGAGGTTAGCCTGAGCTACACAGTACCTGCATTAAAAAACAAAACAAACAAACAAACAAAAAGGCTACCTAACCTAGAGGATAAAGGAGCTACTCCTAGAAAACAGGTTTTACAGACTGTCTGTAAAGGCAAAACCTGAGAAGTAGCAGGTTGTGGTGGTGTACACCTGTAATCCTAGCAATCAAGAGGCTGAGGCAGCATGATCACTGTGAGTTCAAGGCCAACCTGAATTGCACTGTGAAACTTTGTCTCAAAAAGACAAAAATAGGGGCTGAGGATTTAGCTTAGCGGCATGAACACCTGCCTTGCAAGCGCATGGTTGTGAGTTTGATCCCTGGTACCAAAAATAAAAAAGACAAAAGACAAAAATAAAAATTTAAATTTAAATTTTAAAAATCCTGAGAGGTAAGAGAGAAAGGGTATGTTTGAAGCTGGGCGTAGGATTGGCATCAAGGAGTTAGTATCCACCAGGATGACACGAGGTCAGAGGGTGAAGAGCTTTGAAGGCCAATTCTAGGAACTAAGACTTCAAAGGAAAAAGAAAACTACTCCATGGTTAAGCCAGGGGGAGAGAGGTGTAGAAATGCACACAACCTTCTGAGAAAACACTTTCAAAACAAAACAAAACAAAACACTTTCTACCCCTTAAAGATAGACTGGGCAGGGCAAAGTGGCATACATCTGATTCCAACTACTTGCTAGGCTGAGGCAGGAGCCCCTGAAGTTTGAGGCTGGCCTGGGCTACATAGTTCAAACCCAACATGGACTATATTGTGACTCAAAAACCCCAAACAAATAGTAAAACAAATAACTAGTGATACACTTCAGTGGTACAGCATCCCTGGGGTCAGTCCCTAGTAGAGAAGAGGATGAGAAGTGGGTTTTGATAGGCAGGGAGAGGATACTCCAGTCCTCAGTGAATGTAGCAGTTAAGGTTTATACTGGCAAGTGACTGGTAATGGGACTGACTGGGTGATAGCTAAGAATCACAGTGTCACAACGGGAAGGAAATAACAAATTTATAGACAGAGAAATGAGGCTCAGGGAGCCCACATAGCAAATCACTGAGCTGACTTTTTTTTTTTTTCCGGTGTCTTTTTGAGACAGGGTCTCACTATGCAGTTCAGGCTGGCCTAGAGCTCACTTTGTAGCCCAGGCTGGTCTTAAATTTGCAACGATCCTCCTGCCTCAGCCTCCTGAGTGCTGGGATTAAAAGTGTGTGCCACCACACCCGGCTTCACTGAGCTGACTTGTGGACAGAGTACTCAGTGTTCACAGCCCGTGTGGAGTCCTCAGTTCCACCCTCCTCCACATCCACTTACCCAAACGACACTTCTCAGGCTGGCATTCAAAGATTCATGTCATTATCCAATTTTACAGATGAGGAAGCTGAGGTAGAGTTGGTAAACGGTTGAGCTCAGATCTGAGCGTTCCATGGTGATTTACATGCTGGCCCGACAATACCTCCGATGATTCACTCTGGGCCCTCTCTGTACCCCAGTCCCACTAATCCAGTTGAGGCTCCCATACTTTTCCTCTCTCCTCAGCGTGGCAAGCAAGCTGCCAACCTTTGTTGACCTGATGTCCCCACAGCAACCAACGATTCTCTTGGAGGGACAATCTCATCACACTGGGCTCCTGATTTTAAGGTTTTTAACCTTTCATACTCTGGCCCCATCCATCTATCTAGTCTCATCTCTAGCCTTTGCTTCTGTTCTTTCCTCTCCCATTGTTCAACCCCTACACAGGCCCTGCCTAAGGCAGTTTGCCCTCAGTGCTCTGTCCAGGCTTCCACGTCGGTTTCTCTGTTCATTCTCAGTCCTCAGAGGTCAGTCCCACAATGGCCTTTCCTAAAAATGAGTTGGCAGAGGGCCAGGAATTTAGCTCAGTGGCATAAGTGCCTGCCTGGCAAGCTCGCGGTTGTGAGTTCAATCCCCAGTACCACAAACAACAAAAAAAATGAGTTGGCAAGGCTCCAGAAGGATGACTTAGTCCAAGGTCCTGAACTTTAGGGAGAAGATTAACTGTTTATATAATGTTTATTATGTGCCAGAATCAGTTATAACTCTACATATTCAATCCTCATAAGTAAGAACGTGCTATTAAGGTTTCCTTTTTACAAATGAGGGAATGAAGGAATAACATGGTTAAGAAACTTGCTCATGATCACGTAGTTGGTACAGGATACAGTTGGATGTCCACCCTAAGCTCTGCAGTCTGTGTACTTACAGGCTAAAAGAGGAGGCCGAGCTAGGATGATGGGCCAAGGAAACAGAACTAGTTACAGTATTTAAACCAGAAGAAGCCGCCTCTCCCCGGGACCCACCATGCCCACTAGGGGGCAGCAGAATATTATTTCCCTGGGAACCGGTCGCTCAAACATGGCAGAGCAGGATCCAGACGGAGGCAGGGTTGCCAACACTCCTGTGTGGCTCGGGGAAGTGGAAACATACCTGGTAGCAGTTAGGGTCTGGAATGGGGGGACTGACTTACTCTGAGATCCTTAAACCATTCAGCGACCCTCAAGATAAACCTAGACTCCCTGTGTGGCCTGGCAACCAACCCACTCTCCTACAGCTCCAGCCCTTACTGTGCTCACAGTTTTTGCTTCCCTGAGCCCTGAAAGGCCAGGCCCTCCAGCAGGGCCACTCCACACTTCAGTCCTGATTCCTGCTGGCCTCAGTCATCTTGTACTACTTTGAGACCTTGTGCCAATTACCAGATTATCCTAGGCCAGCCTGGGATACATAGTTCAAAGCCAACATGTACTACATTGTGACTTGAAAACTCCAAATAAGTAAATAAACAAATAGCTGGTGTTATAGCTCACCTGTAAAATGGAGTAAATACTCCCTACATCATAGAATGGAGGAGCTGAAAACAGTGCCTGGCACTGGTGAACTATATAAGAGCCAGCTGTTTTTACTGTTGCCTAATCTGACTCCCCTACCCCTCAGTCTGCACAGAGTCCGCCTCTCTGGGCTTCTCCACCTGGTGCCTCTGTCCATCACACAGTATTGGGTCAGCCCTGTTGCGGTCAGTCTAGCCCTGCCGGACACCAAGCTCCATGGGGATCTATGGGTACAGTTTACAACTGATCTTAGCCAAAAGGCCAAGAAGTGATCTCCAGGTACAGTTTAATCCCCACAACCCGCATGAGGCCTGGCACACAGCAGGTAAGACATCTGGAGGGTGGGAGCTGGGCAGCAGGTAGGATGGGCCAACCCTGAGGTTGGTTGGGAGAGGAGGGGGCAGGATTGCTGGCTGAGCATGGACCAGGTTTGGGGGTTGTGGGCTCCAGGGGGAGTATGTGTCACATACCTCCTTGGTGTCCATGGGGATCTTGAGTTTCACCACCTCATACTTCTCCTCACCCTCTTCCTCCTCACCCTTCACCAGTAGCACCATCTCCTCCTGCATCTCTTCCTCCTCCTCCTCCTCTGCCTGCTGCTCACCCGGCATCCTGGTGTCCTGGGGCGGGGAGCTGGGTCAGAGGCTCAGGACCCGCCTTCCCACCGTGGTCCCTGCCCAGGCCTGGCCGTGAGCCGTGGCTTCTCCCGCCCTGCCCTGGCCTCAGAGTCCGACCTTCTACCGTCCACCCTCGCCCGGCCCCACGCTACGACACTGCCCAGGGACCAGCTTCGTAGGCACCCATGCACTCCACTCATACCGGTATTCAAGGCCCTCAACCAGTTCGAATCTCCAGCCTTCGAGAGCCGGCACCCTCCCCGCGCTGAGTCACTCCTCGGAGCAGGGGTCGGGACCCGAAGCGCTCCGGCAAGGGCTGTAGGCGGGATGGGGCGGAGAGCCCGGGGAGGGGCACGCACTCACCAGGGGAAGAGTCGGCGCTCGCGCGGCCCTAGGCCTGCGCGCCGGGCAGCTGGGCACTCTGCGAGGCCGCGGCTCGGGGGGCGGGGCGGGGGCGGTGCCCCGAGCGGCGCTCATTGGTCCTTAACCTGAGCCCCGCCTGTGGGGCGGAGCCCAAGGGACCCAGGTATCGGGTCCTACCGCCCGTCGAGGGTGGCAAGCCCTAGTCCGATGCAGTCCTCTCCTCGAACTCCTAAAGCACCAGGAGCCACTGCAATCTGGCGTTCAAGGTCCTCACAGGGCGTTTGACCTACCCTTGAGGCTTGCCTTCTTGGATGGTTCGGAGATCTCTGGTGCGGCTAAGCGCGTCGCTCCGCCCAAAATAGGCCACTTGTACTCCCGCCCCTGCTCGGGCCTCTCGCTGGCGCCCCGCCTGGAGGGCGGACCCTGTTGCCTCTTAACCTCTTTTCTTCCCTCTTTATTCTTCTACCGTCTTTATTCCTTTTTCTTTCCCTGACCCCTAGGCCTATGAGGATAGCTTGTTCCTTGAATACGTCCTACGCAAACCAAAAGTCACTCAAACTACCGCTGTCATTTATCCTGTGGTGTGCCTAAGATGTGCCACTTAGACTAAGAGTTTACACACTTGCTCTTGTTTGATCTGCACGATGAGGATCAAGGCCCATTTTACTGAGAAGTAAACTGCCTAAATTACCCTGTAAAGGTGTCATAACATTCCTAACAACCTGTATGTCCCCTAGGTGGAAAATTAGTAGCCTAGGGCTAAACCAGTTTATGGGAATATCTTATTTGGCCCTTAGGATTTGTACTTTTTAATTTTTTT
>PVJX010036173.1:0-17782 GCA_004027295.1 Dolichotis patagonum
AACTCACGACCTCGCACTTGCCAGGCAGATGCTTAAGCCACTGAGCTAAATCCCCAGCCTGATGGGTGGAATTCTAGGAGCATCTGGGGTTTTAACCATATTAAAATTTGTTTTTCCACGTTCTGACTACAAAGAAATTCTTCAGGTGGATAAAGTGAACACAACACCTGTGACAGCTAACAACTTATACCCAGGGAGCTCTACGAAGACAGCAGAAAACCTCGAAGACAAACTTGTATTTAAAAATTAAAATAGCATCGCAAATCATGGGGGGTACAAACTCCTAATCCACGCAGGAACAGATCAGCCTCACAGGCGGTAAAGCTCTAGAGAAAGAAGTCAGACGCACAGAATCGCACACAGCAGTGTCCCGTGTGTAGAAAAAGGGTGACGCTTGGAGGTGGAAAGTGGATCAGTACCCCTGGGGATGGGAACGGGGCCAGGGAACTTCTGCATGGTGATGGACAGGGATGAGGGATTTCACAAGCAATGTTCTAAAACTGGATTATTAAAATGGTTGAATAACTGTAAATGCATGTAAATTGGAAACCGGGTTAACTACGGTACATAGTTCATTTTTTTCCATTTTTTTTTTACTACAGTCTAATAAACATTATCTTAAAGTAGCACGGTGGCACAAGTCTGTAATCCGAGCATTGTTAGGAAGCTGAGGCAGGAGGATCTCAAATTCGAACCCAGTCCGAGCAATTCACCAAGAAGAAAAATTTAACAGGGCTGGGAATGTAGCTCAGTGCAAAGGCCCTGGGTTTGGCCCCAGGACTGTGAGTGTGCGGTAACTCACAGGATGGTTAAGGGATCAGAGGCCCAGAGTTCCGGAGCCGAACTGGGGTGGTGCACAGAGACCCTGCGGCCCCTTCGCGGGGGGCGCGAAGCGGGAGGGCGCTGGTCCCTGCGCCGCAGCGTTGCTCACCGGTGCTCGCGGCCTGAATGAGACCCGACGCGCGAGGAAGCGGACGGCTGGCTCCAGGTACCCGCGGCCTTTGCCCGTCCCTTACCCTGGAAGTGGCGGGGGGCGGGACCCCGCCGCAGCCCCTCCCTCCCCACACCACCGGGAAGGAGGCGCCCCCGGTTCTGGCTGGGGGGTCACGCGCCCCCTACCGCAAGCGGCGGGAATTGCAGCGGCGGTTTAGCCCGCCTGGCAAGGGTGACCGCCGCCCGCCTCACCCTCCTGACACTGTCGCCCAGAAGCCCTGGCTGTCCCTCCTCGCAGAGGGCGACAAGGAGACTCAGAGTGTCTAGGGGATCTGCATGGCTGCTCCCTAGTCCAAGCCCTCGGAAAAAGGTTCCTCGATAGCCCCAGGTCATGGGAGCCTGGACCACATAGCAAGACCCTGCCTAAAAAAACAAAACCCACACACACAAAGAAAAAGAAACAAAATTTCTTTGCAGTCCAAGTTCCAGGTGCTGGAGCTGTAAGGCCAACAGCAGCCGGTGCAGGCAGGTCCCTGTCACAAAAGCAAGAGAAATCTGGCACTGGTGTCCCAGCGCTGTCCTTGCCCCGAACTGCATCCAGACTCCCCCCACACCCCCTGGCCAGGTGTAGGGTGGCACAGCGCCGGAGGGGCCATCAGGAACCTGGGGCAGACTCAGCCTGGAGAGGAACCCCTGTGACTGCTGTCAGGACAGCTGCTGGAGACTCTGCTGAAGAAGACATGGGGAGTATGAGGGACAGAGCGCCCCACTACCAACCTTTACCCCCACCTTGGCTTTCACCTCTGCCCCTGCGGGGGGGGGGCACCCTTTTTATCCCTGTTCACCCTGACATGACTGGTATCACATAGGGAAACAGTGGCCCAGTCACTGGGGTGTCCAGGAGGTGGCAACAGCCACACTGCTGTCCCCTCATAGAAGCCCTCTCTCTTTTTTTTTTTCCTTGACTTTTTGAAGTAGGGTCTTGCTATGCAGCCCAGGCTGGCCTCCAACTCACAGTGATCCTCTTGTCTCAGCCTCCTGACTGCTGGGATTACAGGAATGCGCCACCATGCCTGGCTCCTATTTATTTCTTTATGTAAATTTGGTAAATTTTTTTTGTACTGGGGATCAAACTCATAACCACACACTTGCAAAGCAGGCACTTATGCCACTGAGCTAAATCCCCTCGTTATGTAAATTTGGGACTGAACCCAGGGTTTCCCATAGAGCTGCAACCCCCCCACCCTCTTTTATTTTTGACACAAGATCTCCTACATTGCTGAGGTCTGGCTTGAAATGGCAAGCCTCCTGCTTCAGTCTTCCCTGTGGTTGGGATTACAGGCTCCTACCATTGTGCCTTGCTACAACCTGATTTTTATCGAGAGATATATTCCAGAGATACTTTCATCACTCACTGTATTTTCTTTCTTTTTTTCTCTTAGAGACACGGTCTCTTTTTTTTTTTTTTGGACCGGGGATCGAACTCACAACCTTGCGCTTGCCAGGCAGGCGCTTAAGCCACTGAGCTAAATCCCCGGCCCTAAGGTCTCACTATGTGTCCAGGCTGGCCTCAAACTCATGGAGATCCTCTTTCCTCAGCCTCCCAAAGGCTGGGATTTCAGGCATGCACCACAACACCCAACCTTCCCTCACCCATTTCTTCATTCATGAATATCTCCTGGCACCTGCTAACTCTGGGGACTCTTCTGGGGAATGCAGCAGGGATCAGAACAAAGTTTTCTTCTTGCTGGGGCAGCCAAGGCATAATCGCAATTCCAGGCTAATGAGAGGGACCACCACTAGAAATGACATACAGTCTGTCACATAACTTGAAGAATGACACACTCACAGACTGTCGTGTAACAGTAAGCCACACAAGGCCAGGCAGATGGTGCATGTCAGGAGGCTGAGGCAGGAGGATTTCGCGAGTTGGAGGCCACCCTAGGCTACACAATGAGTTCAAGGTCAGTTTGAACTGCATAGGGAGATCCTGTCTCAAAACAAAACAAAATAAAACAGAACAAAACAAAACACCCAGTAAGCCCCGCAGGGACTAAAGGCTGATGGGCTGGAAGCACGGATTGCTGTCTTGTGGGGAGAAATCTCTTTCTCTGCTTTCCTTTTTGCGGAAGGCCTGTGTGTCCCCTTCTCCGGCTTCTTCAGCCCATTCGGGAAGCTCAAGAGCTCGCAGGGCACAGTCCCGGGGGTTCTAGCGTTGTCCACAGAACCGAACCCTGGTAAATCTAGGGTCTTCACCCTGCGCTACACCCCAGGTCCTCCCCTCTCCCCCATATTTTATTTTGCGTCAGGGTCTTGCTAAGCCGCTCCATTGCCCAGGCTGGGCTTAAGCTCGCAGCCCTCCGGCCTCAGCCTCGGGAAGGCTGGGATGACAAGCGCGCCACCGCGACAGGCCCTGCTCTGCTCCTGTCCCCGGCGCACGTGGTGCGAGACTGGCTCTGCTGACTCACGTGTCTCCATGCGCCCTGCGGGTGCACAGGAACGCTCCCATTTTACAGATTCCGCAGCTGCAGGCCCTACGGGGTAAAACGCAGGCTGCTCCGCACCGGCAGAAGCCGGCAGGCCACCTGGCCACGTGCGGCGGCGCCTCCGGGCCTCGCGGTGCCACCCACGCCCGCCCCTCGCCTCCCCCGCTGCGGCAGCCGCCGCGCCGGGTCCACGTGTGTGTGTCTGTGTGCCGAATGGGGCTGGGGGCGGGGCCGGGGCGGGGTCTGTGACGTCACGCTCGCGCGGCCCAATCAGCAGCGGGCTCACGGCGGCGGCGCTGGTATTGGGGCAGCGAGGGGGCAGTTCTCTATAACGCGGTCTGCGGAGCCAGCGGGGAAGAAAGGAGCCGAGCGGGCGGAAGGCGCCTTCCCCGCTGCCTGGGCCCCGGCATCGGATACTGGGCCGGGGTCCTTCCCGCCTCCCGCGGTCGTCGGCCGCTTCGTTGACCCCGCCCCGGGCGCTCCGGGCCGCTCGAGAGGGGGCGCCGGACCGCAACGCGCAGGGAAGGCGGCGGCAGGAAGCGCGGGGAACGCGGGGACCCAGGAGTCCGGCCGCCGCCGGTGCCGCGTGACGAGGGCCGGGAGGGGCCAGGGGCCGGGGGCGCCCGCGAGTCGAGGCCTCCCCGTCGAGGGGGGCGATGTTCCCCTCGCCCGTGGGCTCTGCACGCAGCCGGGGCACCGCGCCGCTGGGCCCCGGGCCTCCGCGCCGGGCGCCGCTATGGAGACTCTGTGCCCCGCTTCGCGCCTGGCGGTGCCGTCGTCTCCGCGGGGGTCGCCGTGCGCCCCCTCGCCCCAGAAGCCGCGCCGGGGGACCCAGCAGTTCTCACCGCTGTGCCTGCGTGCTCTGGCCTTCTGCGCCCTCGCCAAGCCGCGCGCGCCTTCCCGGGGCCTGGGTCCCCGCGCCTCGCGGTGCCCCGGCGGCGGTGACCCAGACGGCCTGAAGCAGCCCGCGCGGCCCCGAGCCCCGAGCCCCGCGGCCCCGGAGGATGCGGACGCCGTCCCGCGTCCCGGCGACGAGCGGGAGGAAGAAGGTGGAGGCCCCGGCGCACCTCCGGCCCGATGCCCCGAGCCCCGGTGTCCTCAGGAGGCTCTGTCCGCGCCGACCCCGGGACTCGAGTCCCAGCCTTGTCCCGCCGCTAGCCCGCCGCCACCTGCGGGTCCCCTGCCGTCGCCGCCCGAGCAAGACGGACGCCCCCCGCCCGAGGCACCCGCCGGAGACCCCTCGACGGCCGCGCCCAGTGACCTCCGCCAGGAACACTTCGACCGCCTGATCCGCCGCTCCAAACTCTGGTGCTACGCCAAGGGCTTCGCCGTGGACACACCGAACCTGCGCCGCGGTCCCGAGCGGCCACCCGCGAAGGCCCCGGCCAAGGGCGCCACCAAGAAGCGCCGCCGCCCTGCGCCCGCCCCGCGACCGCCGCCCCCGGCGCGCGCGCCGCCCCGCCGCCCCGCGCCCGCGCTGCCCGCAGCCGGCACCTTCAGCCTGCTCAGCTGCTTCCCTTGCACGCCTGCCCTGGTGGTAGGTGACGACGGGGACCTGCGGCCCGCCGCCTCGCTGCGCCTGCAAGGCAACACCCGGCCCCCGCCCGCCCACCCTGTGTGGCGGTGGCAGGTAGGGGGCCCCGCGGTCCCGGAGCCCCCCGGTTGCAAGTTTTGGGGGGCCAACCTGGAAGAACTCTGAGCGGGGACACCTCTACTGCTACGGAGGACAGCTGGGGACGCCGTGCTCGGAGGACAGAGCCTGGCTTCCCACTTCTGCCTGTTCTTGACTCTTTCTGATCCGCGGGCACGGGAACCCGAGTGACTGATCCGCGAACGCCCAGACCCGGCTGACCTCCGTCCTGCTCATCTCCGCGAAGGAACCGAGGGCCACAGTCCGGGCACAGTGGAGTAACACGAATTTCTGCCCGCCTTCCCCACCCCGGTGCTCTGGATTGTAGCCAAGGAGGCCACCGCTTCCAAACCCCAAAAAGGGAGCTAGAGAGACCTTGGTGATGGACAAACCGGTTGTTTCTGCGTCCCGGGGGGAGCCTGGGGCGTGGGGGCCCTAGAGGGGCCTCGAGGGTGATTGGCAGCTCCCTGGGGGGCTCCACCCCACCCCCACCGCTAAACCTTTAACCCTTGGCTACCCGCAGGCCTTAGAGCCAGTACCACTAAGCCCTGCTGGAGAAAGGGGCCAGGTCACCCACTCCTGTGCCCTCCTGGGTGCCCCAAGTTCAGTGCCCTCCCCATTAGTGAGAGCTGCAGTCTCACCAACCAACTTTTCCTTTTTTGCCCAGTTTTGGAGCCCCCCCCACCCCCAATTTTCCGTTTGCTTTCAGTTCATATGTTTGCTGGGTGGAAGAGAAACCCCCACCGTAATAACCTAACCTGCCTCTGCCCCAGCTCACTGCACACTTAGAGGGACAGGGCCCAGGGACCCTGTCACGTCCCTGGCAGGCTTTGCCTGGGGACAAGGCAGGAGCCTGTCCCAGGGAAAGTAGTGGAAGGTGGAAGAAATCAATAAACTCAGACCAAACGAGTCGCCTCTCGAGGTCCTCTGGCGGATTCAGGAGGGGATGGGGTCGAGGGCAGGCCTGAATCCTTTCTTTGGACACATAGACTCCCCTGACCGGTGGTGACAAACCAGCTGCTCCCTGCAGAAGGGTCACAGAAGGGCTGGCCTGGAGTTCGAAGCGGCAGGGTTCGGTGCGGAGAAGGCCAGGCCTGCCAGACCCTCGGCTCCCTCCCCAGCCCCAGGCACCTCGGGCTGTCAGGGCCTGATGGATCCGAGGCAGCGGCCCGAGGATTAGGCCGGGGTCAGAGGTCCCTTTTTGCTGGCCAGGAGAGCCGCGCCTGGGCCACGCCCGGCTGGGAGGGTCCCTGGAGTCCCCTAGGGTGACTTTGCCTTGTGGACACCTAGGCCTAGGTGAGCACCCCAGCTGGGGGAGCAGCGGTCAGGTTGTCCAACTTGGGAGGGACCCTGTGACCCTTGGAGCCGCACTGCACTAGTGAGTCCACACCCCGTCTTCCCCTCGGAGGGGCGGGCGAGGGAGAGGCAGTTCCCGAGCGCGACCCCGGGGAAGGCTCCTGTCCTTTTCTGTGAAGATGCTTTATATAAAGTTGTTTGCATACAGCAGATTCTTGAAAAACTGTTTTTGCACCACAAAAAAAAAGTTGTGTTTGTTTTCAAAGCAGTCTGCCTTCAGTGTTTCTCCTGGCCCTGGGGGAGGGGAGAAGACCGCCTGGGGGGCTGCAGCTCTCAGCCCCGGCTTTGTGAACCCTGCGGCCCCCCAGCTGTGCGCAGGGAGGAGCCGCTGAGCTGGGTGAGATTCCCTTCTTGGCCTCGGTTCCCGCTTATCTGTCCCCCCAAGAGTGGAGATTCTTGTAAGGGGGAGGCAGGCTTGGGGTGGCAGTAGAAAAGTCCACTCTGAAGAGGGAGTGAGGCCCTGGGGGGAGTTGGGAAAGGCAGACCCACCCCACCCCCCGACTTTTAAATCCTTGCTTCCAGTGCTGTGGGCTTGGCTTTGGTCGTCCTGGAGCTCTGCGGGAAGGAAGGCAAGAGGGTGCCGGGCTCCTCGGGCCCCCACTGCTTCCAGGGCTCCCCGGGCCAGGGAAAGGGTTAACCTGCAACCTGGAAGGGGGTGGCGGTGAGTTAAAAACCACACCTTTTGGTCAGACAGGGAGCTGCTCTCCCTGGGGACTGAGGTTTCTTCCCAGCGGGTCAGGGCGGGGCCTCCAGGCACTTCCTGGTCCAGCTGGGGAGCCGAGTGCCTGTCCTGGGGCTGCCTTAACCAGTCACGCCAGCTTTTTTTTTTGGTGGGGGGGTGTCTGCGACAGGGTCTCTGTGTAGTCCAGGCTGGCCTTGAACTCATGGGCTGCAAACTCACCGTGATCCTCCTGCCTCAGCCTGCTGTGTGCCACCACACCCCCACTAGACCCCTCTTCACTTTAAGGCCACGTCTGTCCGCAGAGTCGAGGGCTGGGGGTCAGAACGGGCCACGCGGCCAGCTATGGAAACTTGTTTTCCTTTCTGCGGTGCTGGTGAGCTGGGCTTTGCTGAGCTGGGCCTGCGCTTGGCCCCTGAGCCACACCTGGGCCTCAGGATGGAAACTGAAGTCCCAAAAGGCAGAGACTGCTCCCCCCACTCTGCCCCACCCCGCTCTTTCTTTCTTTCTGGTCTGGGGATGGAACCCAGGGCCTTGTGCATGCAAGGCCAGAACTATATCACAAGAAAGAAAGAAAGAGAGAGAGAGAAAGGAAGGAAGGAAGGAAGGAAGGAAGGATAGAACTCTACCACTGAGTTACATCCCCAGCCCAGAAAGCAGAGACTGGCTTGGACCTTCTGGGGACCCCTGGGGTCACCACAAGTCCTAAGGGAGCAGCACGGGGAGGGGACAGTGTGACACTGAGCTGCCTCCCCCCCACCCCACCCCCGCTCCAGAGCAGTGGAGGAGCCTGGGTTTTGGGGCTCAAGGGTCCCCCCAGCTGGGCTCCCAGGCTGGGCTCTAGCTGCCTGCCAGGGTCCTAGCTTCCCTCCCCTCTGGAAGGAGGACAGTTAGGCTCTGGGGTGCTAAGTCCTCTTCCTGTCACCTCCTTTCCATCCCCTCCAGGTTCCTCTGGGCCTCTGCTCTTTGCCCTTTCCCCTCAGGGTCTTTGATGGCCCAGCCTGACACTTGCTGACCCATTGGTCAGACCCCTTTACCGGGAGCCAGCTGCCACCTCCAGGCAGCCTCTAGGCCCTGACTTCTGCCCCAAGCTGCTTTTGCCAGGGTCACCACCACAGCCAACCACACTCGCAGCCTGGGGCTGAAGCCCTGCCCTGGCTTTGTCAGGTCTGTGACGCTGCTGGACACTGGACACTCACAAGGCTGCCTGGTTCTGTCAGCAAAGGTCCTGGTTCAGTTCCTCTCTTCTCCCCTCAAGCCTCAGGAGGGAGGGGAGCAGTGTGTGGGGCACACACCTGTCACCCCAGCACTGGAGCCTGAGGCAGGAGGATCACCTTCCCAAGACTCAGTGTTCCAGAATCCCCAGCGGGGTCCCCTGACTTGGGCAGCAGCTGCCCACTCCCAAACCTCCCCCTGCTTCTGGCCCCAGATCTCTTGTACCCCTGTCCATCCTTACCCCAACTGGCCCATTTCCCCTCCTCAGCCTGGACCGCCACAGTGGCCTCTGGCCTGACCCCGGGCGTCTCGCTCTGCTCAGATCCCATCAGTTCTGTCTGACACAGTGGCCCCTTTTAACAGATGCAGCTTCATGGCCTGACTGTGGGGCCCTGTATGCTTTGGCCTCCACTCTTCTGTCCAGCCTCACCTGCTTTCCATGGCGTGCTGCGCAACATGGCCAGTGCACCCTGGCCACACACTCCTGTCAGGCCGTGTGCTCCAAGGCTGGTTGAAATACTGCTTGCCTCTTCTGCGGAGTCCTCTCTGACTCCCCAGGTGGATAGGACCGGTACCACTTCTAGCCCAGAGGCCTTGGGGGTGCACAGGGACCCCGGGCCAGGGAACCCCTGGGGGAATCTTCTTACCTGGGCTTTGGCCTCCAGGCACTAACACTGCTTCAGAACCTCTGCAGCAGATGTGGAAAAGTCCCCCCTACACCTTTCACACTTCCTTAAATAATTCAGGATAAAAGCTAAAGCAGTGGCCTGAGGTTATAATGATTTGTGTTTTTCCCCCTTGCTTCCTCTACAGTCATCTGTGTCCCTGCTCTTGTTTTTCCAGGTTTTGGGTCAATGACCTGTGCACAGCAGCAGCTAATGAATGCTCTGTCAGGGCAGAGTCTGTTTTTTTAAAGACTGACTGATATATTGAGCTCTGGAGACAGGGTCTCACTATGCAGCCCACCTTGGCCTCAAATTCGAGGTGATCCTCCTGCCTCGGGCTCCCAAATGCTGGGATGACAAGTGTGTGCCACCACACCCAGTTTTTCAAAATAAAATTTTGAAAAGGGCTGGGAGCCTGACTGGTGGCACACACCTGTCATCCCCACATTTGGGAGGCTGAGGCAGGAAGATCACTGTGAGTTTGAAGCCAGCCTGGGCTCCCTAATGAATTCAAGGCTAGCTAGAATTATATAGCAAGACTCTGTCTCAAAGAAAAGAAAACAAAAGAACTGGGGGTATAGCTCACTGGTAGAGCGCTTGCCTAGCACACTGTGTGTCCTGGGGTTCAATCCCCACTTTGGGGCAGGTGTTTGAAGGACTGCCGGACAGCTAGCTTGACGAGGGCCTTGGCCAGACTGCAGTTTCATGCGTTTCCACTAGATGCCGCTATCCGCCAGCAACAGAAGGAGGCTCGCTGGAGGGCGGAGGGCAGAGGGCGGTGCGCGAGGGATTAATTTTCCCTAGCAACTCAGGTCTTCCCGGGCGGAGCCCTGTATCAGGGTCTAAGGACAGTAAGGACAGGGTCCCTGCACACGGGATTTGTGCAGGTGTCACTGTTTTGTTTGGGAGAGAGTCGTCATTGCCTGTTTAGCATACAAAGACATGGTCAGAGAGGTTTTGTGCTGGCCCGAGGTCACACAGCCCGGGGCGGGGCAGAGCGCTGTTGAGCTCTGGCTGGCGCGTCTGAATAGCAAACTCTTCCAGGGCCTCGCTAGCGGCCAGGTGTTGATTTGAGGCATCACGCCTTCACTCATTTACTTGTCAGAGCGGCTCCAGGGGGTAATGTTAATACTCTTTTCGCAGAAGAGGGCACTGAGGTTCCCAGGGGTTAAGGCTTTCTGCTCTTTGCTAGGCAGGCGCACAGGCAAGGACGGGGCCGCCGAGCTACACCCCCAGCGCTTCTTATTCTTTATTTTGATTAAAGGTCTCACGAGGTTGTCCACACTGTGCTTGAACTTGTGATCCTCCTGTCTCAGCCTCCCGAGCAGTGGGGGTCACAGGCCTGGGCCAGCGCTCCCCTAGTTCTGTGTTCTTTTTTTTTTTTTTTTTTTTTTTTTGGTACCAGGGATCGAACTCACGACCTCGCGCTTGCCAGGCAGGCACTTAAGCCACTGAGCTAAATCCCCGGCCCTAGTTCTGTGTTCTTAATGACCAGAGACTGCCACAGGTCATGGCAGCTACCAGTGAAGGGACAGGGCAGTCCCCAGCAGTCTGTAGAGGCCACAGCCGTGTGCCAGCACTCAGAAGCCCAGAGGAGCTCGAAGGACACGTGGTCCTCTGCCCGGGGTGAGGATGAGGCTCACACGGAGCCCTGGGTGACCTAAACCTAGGGGCTCACCTTCTCCGGTCCCTGTGTCAGCCCAAGTCAGGGTGCTTTGGCTCTCAGACATAGGAGTCCCGTAATAATGATGATTTATTACAAAACAGAAGCTGGGTACGGTGGTGCGTATCTCTGATCCCAGCACTGGGGAGGCTGAGGCAGGGGGAAGGCAAACTAGAGGCCAGCCTGAGGGATTTAGAGACTTAGTGAGATCTCATCTCAAAAAAACTGAAAGTTCTAGGAATGTAGTCAGTGCAAAGGCCCTGGGTCCAGCACCCTTTCTCGGAAAGACCAGGAAAACAGAAGCGCACCTGGCGCATAAATTCCGCGTGGGCTGGGGGCGCTTTGCTATCATGACTCCAGGCTAGAGAGCTTTGGGGTGCATCCCATCAGAGCTGCAAGCACCCCCCCCAAAAGCCCTGCCTGTGAGTGCTGAGGCAGGAGGACTGTGAGTTCACAGCTAGCCTGGGCAGTTAGTGGGAGCCTGCTTCCAGGAAGGGATATTCCTTATCCAGTCCTGGGGGTTGAACTCAGGACCTTTACACTTGGTCTCACTAAGTCACTAAATTGTCCAGGTTTGGTTCCAACTTGGGATCCTCTTGCCTCAGCCTCCCAGAGTGCTGGCTTGAGGTCCTGTGTATCCAGAGCTGTGTGAGTATGAGTGTGCGCCTGTGCATGTGCGTGTGCGCCTGTGCATGTGCGTGTGCGTGTGTGTGTGTGTGTGTGTGTGTGTAGCCTGGAGCCCAGGGATGGATTCCTCGCAGAGACAGGGCTGGGAGTTCAGGCTCTTCCTGCAACCTCCCTGGGGTGGGAAACCAGGATGGTGATGTGGATGCAGCCAGCAAGGGGACACACTGGCGTCCAGCCTGGGTTTGTGGGCGAGGACCAGCCGCTCTCTGGGGTTTGGTTGTGAAAATGTCCCTTCCTCCTTGGACGAGGGCTGGTGTCCCACCTTATGACACCAACTCCTGAGTCACCTCCCTGCACCCCTCTTCCACATGCACCTGGGCAGAGCAGGTCTGCAGGTGCCATGGCCAGCTGTTGTGGGGGCGGGGCTCTCCTCTAAAGTGGGGTGCCCTGCACCTTTCTCTTTGCCCCAAGTAAAGACAGGCAGGACCTGTGTATCCAGCCAGAGGTCTGGCGACCAGAAAGGGCCTCTTGTCTCGGACAGCCAGAGTCCTCCAGGCTGGGGGACATTTGCTGGGTACACCCAGCCCCGGGGCCCATCCCAGTCTCCCCCGTGTCTCCCCAGTAGGAGGGAGTCGTGGAGCCTGCGGAGGGTGGTGGGTCCTCCCCTGTGCCCAGGCCTCCTGGGGGGAGTGCTGTGTGCCAGGGCCCGTGCCAGGGCCTGTGCTGCTGCCTCCAGCTTGTTACTTCCTCCTTCACCGAGTTGCGGCAGTGACACCTTCCCTGGCACCGTCCCACCCGGCACAGCCAAGTAGCGCCCAGCCCACGGCTGGCAGCAGGCACAGCGCCCAGTGACGGGGCTGGCATGCTTCACTCCTCGCCTCCTTCCTCTGCCTGTACCCCGGCTTCTGCCAGCAGCCCCTCCCTGTCACATCTGGGCCCTGTCATGGTTTCTATCTGATGTTCCCACAAAGTCTCCTGCATGCGTAGGTGGGGCTTTGGGGAGGTGACTGGACCAGGGGCCTGGTGCTCACCAGCACATTAGACCCCATGGGTGCAGCCTGGTGGGCGGAGCCGGGCCCCATGGGCGTGGCCTGGAGGGTGTGTCTCCCTCCTCCTCCCTTGATCCCTGGCTAGCTCCGCCCTCCCTGCCTCTAGGGGGCCGCCTGTGGAATGAAACCTCTGCAAAGAGTGATCCCGAAAAATCTCTCCTCCTTAATTTGTGGGTGTTGGGCATTTTGCCCCAGCCATGAGAAGGGAGCTCAGACACCCCTGTCAGGTGGGGCCTCTGTCTCCTGTGCCTGCTGGGTTTGGGGGGGCCGGTGCCACCCTGAGCCTGGGCTCCACGGTGAGTTCAAGGCCAGTTTGGAACACAGTGAGATCCTGTCTCAAGAAACCAAGTCAGTGGACTGGGGATTTAGCTCAGTGGTGTAAGCACACTGCCTGCCTGGCAAGCGTGAGGTCATGAGTTCAATCCCCAGTACCAAAAAAAAAAAACCAAGTCAAACCAAAACAAAAATAGCCCCGCAGCATGGACACCACTGGGGACCCTTGGGTCGTCAGATCAGCCTCAGCACAGGTCCTGGTTCCGGGCCATATTCCAGTTCCTGTCCAGGTGGTGCAGCTGGGAGCCCTGGTCTCCAGACTCCAGGGGCCCCTGGGCCCACGCAGTGCCCACGGGCATGGAGGTGTTCCCTGCGGTCCCTGTCACCCTGCCTCAGTCTCCCTCTCCTCTCTGCCTTCTGCCCCCGGCCTGGTCTCTCCACCCCCCCTCCCTCTGCACAGCTCCGCCCACAGAGTGCCCCAGTCACCCCACCCCCGACCTGGCGACCTGGCGCTGGGGCTTTCCAGGTCCCCTCCCTGCCAGCCTCCTCCCATGGGCCCCCTCCCTGCCGCCGCAGGAGGCTGCTGCGGGATTTTCCACGGGCCCAGGCAGCGCCGAGTGGATCTGTTTCCTCTCCTCCCCCGGCCAGGCACGGCCCAGCAGTCTGTCGCGTGCAGTGCTGTCTGGGGTTTGCGTGTTTAATGTTTCAGCCAGGAAGCGGTGCTTCTGGCCGGCGCTGGGAGGGGGTGTGAAGCCGAGAGAATGTCAGGCCCCGGAATGGCTCCTCGCAGGTGGCGGGGGAAGAGGATGATGACAGCTCAGCGCCTCCCCCTCCCCAGTGTCCCATCTTGGATTTGATGTTGCTCCTGGGTCCTGAGGCTGTGGCCAGGTATCAGCCATGTGACCTTCAGGATTTTCCTCTAGAAGAAGCCCTGGCCAGGGTGGTACACGCCTGTCATCCCAGCACTTGGGAGGCTGAGGCAGGAGGATCACTATGAATTCCATGCCAGCCCCCTGGCTCCATAGTGAGGTGGCAAGAAACTTCATCCTCTTCCGGTGCACCTGGGCCAGGGCACCCGGTGGAGAGCAGGTGGGAAGGAGGAAGGGGCAGGGGTCAGTGGGTCTGGTTGGTCTGTGAGCTCTCTGGGTTCTCGTGGGGCATCAGGGAGGATGCCAGGCATGTGGCGTCCCTGTCCCTTCCTGGCCAGCTGCACAGAGGATTGACAACAAGCCCCGGGACCCAGCGAGGACCCAGAGAGGACACAGGGGGCAGCAGGAGGTGGCGGCCCTGGCCCTGGGGCGAACGGAAAGTGGGAGGCCGGAAGGGGGCTCGGAGGACAGACACAGGCCTTCATTCCAACCCATGAAGCGTCCCATTGTGCCTGCTCGGTGCCCTGGCCTCCGGGAACAACACCCCACACATGGGCGCTGCCGTCTAGCAGGGCTGGGACAGACAGGCTCTCAGAGCCGGGGCAGGGCGGTTGGGTCCTGCTCCCCACCCCTTGCCTGAGGGTTTCTGGACTCAGCCCTGGCTGGGGGCAGCGGGGTGTGGCTGTTCCTGCTACAGCTGGGATCCCACCCCACCCAGGGGGTTCCATCCTGCTCCCCAAGTATGGGCTGCAAAGTTCTGGCCTTATTTTCTGCACTGCTACTGCAGAGGACAACTGTGCTGCTGTGAGGAGCAGCTTGGTGGGGACCCTCACTCATGCAGCAGCCTGGGGGGCTGGTGGCTTCTCTGTCTGTCCCTTGCACAGACATGGTTACCCCCGGGTCCAGGGGCCTCCCCACTGCTGCCACCTCTGTTCCTCAAGGATGAGGACCCAGAAGGTTGGGGGGACTGCAAATGCCACCACAGAGCCATCATGCCATGTCCCCAAGCGCAGATCCTGTGTTTTGTTTGTTTTTCTGTCTTTTTGAGACAGGGTCTCGCCATGCAGCTCAGACTGGCCTTGAGCTCACTTGGTAGCCCAGGATGGTCTGCAGCTTGCAATGATCCTCCTGCCTTAGCCTCCTGAGTGCTGGGATGACAGGAGTGTGCCAACTTGGCTCCCACCCTGGACCCAGTTTCCCCATCTAGGTCAGTGGTTTGTAGCCAAGCTTGGGAACTTTATGTTTGCCTGGGGGTTGTTTTTTAGGTTTTTCTTGTTTCATTTTTTTAGAGTTTCACTATGTATCCCCGGGTGACCTTGAACTCACAGTGATCCTCCTGCCTCAGCCTCCCGAGTGCTGGGATTACAGATGTGTACCACCACATCTGGCCAGTTTGGGACATTTTGTACAAAAACACCAAGCAAAAGCACAAAGAACCAGACCCACAAGGCTCTGAGCCACTAAGATGGTCACTGCTGGGGGGGGACCAGGAGCCCTGCCTCTCTTTTCCTGCCTCAGCCAGGAGATTCAGGGCACCCTGGGGACTTCAGGGCTTGAAGGGCCCGGTTAGAAACACCTTGATGTACAGTCTTTCTTGTTGCCTACGAGCTGCCGGCCAAAGGGAAGGGAGACAGCGTGCAACTGAGGACAACATGCTGCTTTTTTTTTTTTTTTTTTTTGGTACCAGGGATTGAACTCACAACCTTGTGCTTGCCCGGCAGGTGCTTACGCCACTGACTAAATCCCCAGCCCCAACATGCTGCTTGATGGCTTGGGAAGATGTGCAGCCTGGGAGGGCTGAGCGGGGTGGTGGGCATTTAGTTCAGGGATGACTTTGATCTGGCCTCAAGAATACCCGCAGCTGGGGTGAATGCTTGGAGTTGGGGCTGGGGCACAAGGAGAGTGTAGGGTGGTGGAAAGGAAAAAGACAAACTTGTTTTGTTTTGTTTTGTTTTGTTTTGTTCTGTTTTCTTTTGGAGACAGTGTCTTGCTATGTAGTCCAGGCTGAGCTTAAACTCATAATGATCCTCCTGCCTCAACCTCCCAACTGCTGGGATTACAGGCATCTGCCACCATGCTTTGAAGAGAGTGCTTTTCTACTGGAGTGGTTTTGGTTTTGGTTTTGGTTTTGGTTTTGGTTTTGGTTTTGGTTTGAGACAGTCTGGCAGTGTAGTTCTGCCAGGACTTGAACTCATTTTGTAGCCCAGGCTGGCCTTGAGCTCAGCAGGATCCTCCTGCCTCAGCCTCCCCAGTGCTGGGATGACAGGCTTGTGCCACTGTGCCTGGCAGCTGGGGTGATTTTGTGCCGTCCTCCACATCTGGCAGTGTTCTTTCTCCACATCTGGCAACATCTGGGGACATTTTTGTTGGCGGCAGGTCAGGGGTCACTCCTGGCATCTATCTCAGGGTGCTGGGAAACGTCGCACACTGCACAAGCCCCCCCCCCTAAGACTTGAGGGAGCAAAACGCGCCCAGCCGGCGGCTGACAACGCTGCCACGCTGCAACAGCTCTTCCCCGCTTGAGGGCGGAACTGCCCTGCATCAGCCTCCACCCTTACACAGCAGCACGTAGCAGCATGTGAACGCAGAATCCCACGGCCGACAGCACTGCCCTTGGGACCGAATCTGTCCGCAGCCCTTTCTCCTAACAGCCCCTATGGGGACCCTGACCCTGGAAGCCTGGGAGAAAAGCTGGGGAGGACTTACCCAAAAGTGCCAGAGCTGTTGACTCAAAAATAACAGATGCTCGTTCCCAGCGCGATTTGCATCTAATTTGCATGCTGTTTTGCATCTCATTTACATACTGCTCCTTTAAAGTCAAAAGGCACAGCTCTCCTGGCCCCTGTCTGCCTCTCCCACTGCCCAGGGGACTGCCGTCTGTCCCCACCCCCGATTCTTTGCCCACTCCCGGGCCCCCTGGAGCTTGGCATGGAAAGGAAGCCTGCTAGGTGACAGGCACCTGTCTCTGTGTCTGAGGTGGTGGCCTCGGTGCCCGCCCAGCCTCTCTCTCACTCCTATGTAGTTTCTTGCGCGTGGCCTAGTGTCTCTGTCTCTCAGTGTCCTCTGCAAAATGGGGAAGAGGCCAGGAAAGGTGACTGCAGGCCCTGGCACCACAGGGGCACACGAAGAATGCGAAGTCTTGGGCTTAGCATGAGGTCTGGCCTTTCTGAAGTCACTGTCACCAGGAGGGGTGGCATGTCTGAACTTCCCGCCCAGCCGCCTCCCCAATCTCTTTATTGCTTTTCCACACAGGGTCTCACCATATAGTGCAGGTTGACCTCAAACTCTCGGTGACCCTCCTGCCTCAGCCTCCAGGGTTCTAGGATGACAGGCATGTACCATCTCCGGCAGAATTGATTCTTTAATTTTAATTTAATTTTTTTTTTTTGAGATGGGGTCTTGCTAGGTAGTTGAGGTTGGCCTTGAATTTGAGGCATTCCTCCTGCCTCAGCCTCCCAAGTGCTGGGATTACAGGAGTGCACTACCACACCTGGCTTTTCCTTCATTTTTTGAGACAAGATCTTGTTGTGGAGTCCAGGCTGAGCCTTGAACTCACCATGTAGCCCAGGCTGGCCTTGTACTAGTGGCAATCCTCCTGCCTCAGCCTCCAGAGTGCTGGAATTCTAGGGGTGCGCCACCATGCCTGGCGCACATTGTATTCTTTAGAAATGAGTCACCACACACCACCTACACTCCAGGGAGAATTCGGCTCCTGGAGGCAGCATCTGTGGACATGTTTTTACACCAGTCCCTCCTCTCCTTCCATTTGCAAGGCCTGCAGGCTGCTCTGCCTAAGCCGTGCTGGATTATCTGCTCCTCTCTGTCCCCACTGCCATGAAGCCAGTCACCCGGCCCTCGCCCAGGCGATGGCAGAGGCCTCCTGACGGGCTTCCTAGCTTGTGCCCTTGGGCCTTTGTGGTCCGTCTCCCAGGAAGCAGCAGACAGCCCGGACTGTGGGGCCAGGACGCAGGCTTCTGTTTGATGATGGCTAATTGCTCGGCCTCTCTCGTTCTCTCGCTTCAAAAGCCCGCTGAAGTGGCAGTATGGAAAGAAGGCAGCAAAGACCACAGGGACAGGGACAGGGACAAGGATGTCCTGGCAGATGGAGGATGTGGGTGGTGCTGTTCAGGGAAGACTCACAGGCTTAGTGACCAGGACAGAGGCAAACAGGACCAAGAGGGGACAGAGGAGCTGGAGGCATCCGACTGGGCAGAGGGCAGGAGCAAGGGCTGGGGGCAGCAGTTGAGCCCACACACTGTCCCGAGTGGAAGGTGGAGCGAAGTGTCCTTCCTCTCTGGAGAAGATAAAGAGTCCAAGGAAAACGTCCCCATCCTAGC
>PVJX010036174.1:0-17741 GCA_004027295.1 Dolichotis patagonum
AACAGGTCACGCAGTTCATGAGGCTACACATGCTTTTTCACCAGTGTGGAAACCCGTAAGTCGGATTTGTTCTAAAATGAACCCCTACTTAAAGCATTTTAAAAATTAGAAAGTATCTATGAATACAATAAATAATAGCTTCCTTTTAGGTGATTCTCATTTACTTTGGAGGTACATGAAGTGCATTGGGTGCTTCCGCTAAGCTTTATGCGCTCTGTGTGCTAACACAAGCCATATGTGGAGGGCTGATGCTCGAACTCAACATGGTTAGCTCATTTCCTTCGATTTCAACTCTGAAGTACAAATAACGAAGAGGGAAGAAATTGTTTATTTAAAATCATAAAAGTAAAAGTTTCAGTAGTGAATGTTCCAAAATACAGCTTGATTCCTTTTTGTTAAGATCTGGATTAAATGTGGACCAGTCTACAGCTGACCGGGGCACGAATCTATAATACGCCTTGAAGTATTGCTGGAATCAATGGAATGTGGTCACAGTTAACCAGATTCCTGTCACGGCTCCTTATAAAACAGAAGTATGCAGAGTTTTTCTACTTGGGTAGAGAAAAAAATCCCCAGTGAAAATTTTTGCCACAAGACCGGAAATATCCAAGTTTCCCAATGGAAGAATAGGCCATACAAAACTGTTGGAGAAAATATACCTAGATGTCACAGAAAATCAGTCAACAGTCAGAAAGTGAATGGAAAAACACTTTATGAATGATCATTTTAAGGCAAAAGTCTAATCCATCTCTAAGAAGATATCTGATCCAGAAAAGAATGGTAGGAACTGAAGCAAAAAATACAAAATATTTCACAGACATGAATGATCACATGAAGAAAGGTAGATTTTGAGCATGTTTTACAACAATATTTTTATAAGCTCCCTCTAACCTTTGTGTGTGGGTAAGTAATATTATCCCATTCTGATAACAGGAACATAAAAATGAAAGAAAACTTCAAATAAATTTATAGCATAATATTCAGTTCCAGAAATAAATCCTCCATTTTAAGTATAAACAAGAAATGTTAATTTCTTCATTAATGGAAATTTGATTTGTCCCACTTCTGCCAAATGTATTTTGATAAACACATCCATCAAAAAAGATTGTCACAATGTAGGTCTACCTGGTAGTTCCCTTATCATTCTTGAGAAGATCAGCCTTTTCTGTGACAAAACCTCCCCAAATTCCCACTAGGACTGCATTTGGAGTAGTTCTTCTAATTTGGACACATGCAGTCTGTTAATGAAACTCAAGAAATTTGGGACAGTTTGAGCTTACTAAGACAAAACTTTCAAATCTCTTCAGTGGATGCTATACTGTTCTTACATTTTAGAGAAGCAACAGAGCTGTCTGATTTAAAATTGATTGTTCTTCAGTTTAAACTTAGTTCAAAATCTTAATCACAAAATGATAAATAATTTTTGTCTCAGTTGCTGCCTAAAAATTAGCATTGAGTCATTTGCAAATCAGATAGTTACCACCCTAGGTATGGATTTGGTGGGGGAACCTTTTAAAACTGGTTCTCCTTTATTTCGTACCTACTGTCTTTCTTATACTTTCTCATCTTCTCTGAACCCAAATTGCAGAGTTAATGAATGGACCAGAGATCATAAGGAGAAAAATGTTTACCATGTCCACCACAAAGCAGGTGTTTAATAAATTTAAAAATGATGCTTTTTGTTGTTATTTTTCTACATTTAATTATGTGATTAAAATATCCAACAGGAAGGGAGACTTCTGGAATTACACACGCACACACGCACACACACACACCCCTCTTATTCTTAAACCCAAAAGTGTAATTCCCAAACCTAAAGTTTTAAGGTTGTTCTCTCAGTCTTAGGTCATTACTGCATCGTCAGTCAGCACTTCCCACAATGCTTTGCTGCTCACCTGTCAGGAGGTTCCCCTCACCCGTCAGGATTTCAGTCTACACTTTGGAAGCATGTGTGCAGCACCTCAAGAATGGTATGAGGCTCCACTTTGCAGGCATGCTTTTTTTTGTTTGTCTGTTCTGTGTTTTGTTTTTTGAGACAGGGTCTCAGTCTGTAATTCAGTCTGGCCTTTAGCCCACTAGGTAGCCCATACAGGCCTCAAACTTGTGGGGATCATCCTGCCTCAGTCAACCAAGTGCTAGAATTATAGGCATGCAGCACTCAGCCTGACTGCATGCAGGTTCTTCAACTCTGGGCAGCCACTGCCTTTAATGTTACGTTGAGAAGGATTCTCAAGGTGTCTGAACCCAGAATACGTAGTGACTTGTGAGCAAAGTCTCCTAGGAACGGACAAGTGTGTGTAGGTCCTTCAAGTGTGTAGTATGCCAGCTTGGGCATGAACATGTGCGTGAAGCCACTTCCCCAGTACCACATTAAACCTCCACCACAGAGCAAAGGCCGGTCTAACAAAGGACCCGAGAAACGATCAGCTGTCACACATGATGTGGATGCAGCGCATTCTAAGGATATCTGTGGAAATTGAGTCATTAGATTATTATTTGGAATCTGATCTATAAAAAAGTAGAGAAGGTATTTGCAAGTAGGTAATACTTCAGACTAGGACTATGTTTACATTCTGATTACCTTGTATCTAAATTGTATTGAGAACACAAATATGTTTTTGTAATGCTGATATGTCATAAGAGGAAAAATGTAAGATAATTTGCAAAATCAATACAAGTTATTTTGAATATACCCCTAGGTCCTTGGTGCTAAACTCAGGATACCTAATTAACATTGAGTGCACGTGTATTCTGCCATTTTTTAAATGTAGCACATTTAAAGCTGAACTGATTTAAACAGCATTCCCCTATGTCTTTTAGGTCTATTTCCTCCACTGCTTAGGTATTCAAGTAACTTACAGTTCTCTGTATTTTTCACCTATATCGGTTTCTTTGCTTATGATGAATATCTAAATTCATATCTATTTATTTTGAAAAGTCAGTGAAGACAGTTCTAAATCAGTTAAGCATTTTTAAATAAAATATACTTTGGGAATAACAAACTTATAAAAGTTATGATGAAAAATAAATAGGAAGCAAAAGAATTGATTTTGCTGGTATATGAAACAATTCAAAGTTTCCCCACTGTGTATTTTCCTCTCTCAAAGCAATTTTTGGAATTGATTGTGCTATTTTGTAAAGGAAATTCTGCCTTGGAGTATAGTAAGTTCCTTTTCCATAATGTCAGGCCCTAAACACAATATATAACTTCTTACTAATAAGATAATTTATTTCTAAAGTATTGAATGTCCTGCATCTCATTTTGACTCAGATTTAATCCATCAATATGATAAATAGTGCCTAAAGCTTTTCCTAATTTCATGTCAGGGAACCAGTAGATAGAATTATTTAGAAACCTTGCACTTGGATATCACACCATTTTCATTTGTCCAGAGTCATATTTTTTGACAATCTCAAAAGGTTTCTTTTAATGTCAATGCCAAAAAAGCTATACTCTATTTTGGAGGGGTCGTTACAAATTTCCACCAATAAAAGTCATCCTTGCAAAGATATGTACACAGTGCCTAGTTCTACTGGCTATAATTACTGCCTGCTTAGGAGGCCTCCAAACAGAAGCAATGTCCTAGAATGTTATTTCACGGAGAAACAAAATATATATTCAAGCTATTTACAGGAATTCCTCTTAGGAGGCTCAGATCCAGCCGAGCTAGTGCAGGCCAACATTATTAGGTCCTTTGACTCCTTAATTCTTAAAAGCTTAGGCGGCCAGTATTTCTGGCTTTTACTCTGTGGGAGTTGGCCCTCAGCTTTCAGAAGGATTGGGTTACAGAGGAATCACTGGGGCCGCCTAGAAAGTGCAGGCTGTTTCCACCCTGGTAGCCAGACAGGATGCCAGCAGATTAGTTGTTGCTGTGCTACTTCCAGTGGGCATGGGCCTCGTGAACCCCAGGGTGCTAGCCAGACAGGAAGGCTGCCCTTGTGGGAAAGGCATATTACAAAGAACGTCAGTAATGCCAACATTCAGTGTTTCTTTCTACCTCGATATGACCCTTTGGAGGGAATGTAATGACCACGTGGGTTTCACCAGCTGGAAGCAAAAAAAGTTCTGCCTATTCTTATATTTTCTCCATACACAGAAGCTCATACTTTACCAAAGCCCTACAGAAGAAAGGAAGAAAATCTTCAATGTTTTTTATGAACTGACCATGCATGTTTGCTTCTCTCTCAAGAGTTTTACAGGGCTAATAATTTCTTTCATTTTGCAGAATTGACACATACATATTTATCAATTAAGAGATATAAATATCTGGAACTTTTCCCTAATTTAAATTTCTAAAGTGATGTATACAGTGCCCAAGAAAAAAATGTATACACGTTTCAGAAAAAGAAAACTGGTATGATGTTTCTACAGCAGATGGTTTTACCCTGTATGCGGGACCCTGGAGAATATTGTGTATCACAGAAAACCGCTTGGCCCTCAGAGAAGCAGCTGAAAATGTGTGTGCAGCAATTTCCTGACATCATACGGATAAACGTCTAGAAGCTAACGGCCACCACTTTGAGCACCTCTTGTAGCTGTAGAGGCAAAGGTAACTGCATTAACCTCAAGATGTCTCAAAAAATGTAGTATACAAGTGTTTCTTTCCCTGAAGTGTATATACACTTTTGGTAGACTCTGCATATCTATATCTCTATATACTCTGCATATGTATATCTACATCTTTATATATTCTGTATATGTATACTTTCTCTTGTCCCCCACATATATAAGGGAAGATAGTATATACATGTAATATTTATATGACATTTGTATGGCTCACCTTCCCTACCCTTCTTCCACCTTTTCCTTTCCTCATATCCACTTTCCAAGCTCCAAAAAAACTACCTCAATGCTTCCTGCCGTCTCCGCTTTACTCATTAATTTATTTATATCGTGAGTTTGTAATTAAGCAAGTATAATTATTATTAGTTTCATTTCACAAAAATATAGGAAGAACTTTTCTAAAAAGAATTTTACAGGCCTGATTTGAGATCACAGAAAACAGAATTCATGATTATACCAAAAATAAAACTCAGGAGGATTTGAAACTCCAGGCCTGTAATTTGGTTTTCCATGTATACGTCACTAGGTACAGCAGTCCCCCTTTATCCGGGGATCATTCCAAGATCTCCAGAGGATGCCAAATACCCTAGCGTACCAACTCCTATTTATATGCTTTTTTCTCAGGCAAACATATGTAAGAAAAAGCTAAATTTATAAATTAGGCACAGTGAGACATCAAGAACAACTAATAATAAAATAGAATAATTATAACCACATACTGTAATAAAATTGCCAAAATAGCTATTATTGCACTTAAGAGTCACTGTTAAATAAAATAAGAATTATTTGAACACAAATCTGTAATAGTGTGACTGCTGATTTAGTAAGTGAGATGGCTCCTAAGTGACCAGCGGGCAGCTAGAGTGTCGGTGTGGGCAGCCCGGACAGGGATGCGTGACGCCCTCGCTGGGACTAGACGGCAGGGCACAGTACTGCACTGTGCTATTAGGAACAACACGCACTGTAAAACTTCTATCTGGGCTATCTCTGGAATGTTTCCCATTTAATATTTTTGGATCATGATTGATTGCAGGAAAAACAAACCTCAGAAAGGGAAACTGTGAATCAGGAGGGACTCCTTTAACAAACATTCTGAATGATTAAGCGAGCGACTCTGATTGGCGCCCTCCTTCCTCTCTCCCCCAGCCCAAACCCGACAAACAATCCATTCTCGACACAAGTCCCAGAAAAATATTTTTCAAAATGACAATCAGAACACTCGTTTTCCCTCTATCACACACATAATCATGTCCACACTTACACGCCTCTAAAGTTTTCTCCTTATACCTACAGTAAAATCCCAGCTCCTTACCTGACTTACCAGGCATCGCGTAGCCTGACCGCCGTCTATCGTTGCCTCCTTCCCTCCACTCACCCTGACTCTTTGCTGTTCGTAGGGTGGGCAAGTTTAGCTCCACCAGCCACCTTAGTTTTTAAAAAGTTTTTTTATTTAAAGAGAATTTTAAAACCCAATAAAAAAAGAATACAGAATTCCAAAACAAGATGATAGGAAATTAACAAGTGTAATTATATCACACACTGTTACCTTCAAAATTGTTGCTCGGATTACCAGATACAGGCATGAAAAATTGATCAAACAGCATGAGCACTAGCTGCTCCTGGCAATGAACTAATAGGATTAGTAGCACAGTTATCTTAGCTATCTTGTGTATATATTTTTCCCTTCCTTCTTTATGTGCTGCTCTGCCTGACACACTTGCCCCACACCTGCACATTCCCTCACTGTCTACCCCCTTACCCTGTTTCATGTGCTCTGTAAAGCACTCTGAGCAGTGGACACAGTGCGATATATAATTTGAGTAGCGCCCACAGTGCTGTGTAGGCAATGGAGTCTTCTCACACAGACAACACCCGTGCTGTCTGAAACCTTCTTGATACTGCATTGTAGGTGCACAACACAGGCTTGAGGGACAGTGAATTGAAAGACTGGACAAGGCTCTGTGGACTGCCTGGGTTATCCGTAGATCCCAAAAGACAGAGGCCTGCTTAGCACGAACCATCATTTCGTAGCCCAACTCAGGGTCCCAAACCAGTCACTGTGTCCTAAGCCTCCTTCCTTCCCAATGACACAGCATTGCTATTCAACTTCATGGAGAGATAAAGTCTACTTCTCATGTTCTCTGCTGCTTCTTTCTGTAGATATTTCACTAATTAAGTGAAAATAAGGGTCAACGAAATAGGATCATGCATGGTCATTGAGGCCAATATAACCTTTGGTCTCAATCTGTGTGATTTTAAGGAGGTTAATAAATCTCTTCTACTTTAGGGCCTGTTGTAGGCTGAATCGTGTCCCCTCAAAAGTTCATATGTTGAAATCCTAGCTCTTAGTACTTTGAAATATAATCAAATAATGGAATAATAACTTGAAAGCTGTAACAATTAAAATGAGTTCATAACACTAAAGGAAGACAGTGTGGTGACACAGGAAAGGTACTTGGAATATTTTCTTTACTTACAGCCTTCAGAAGGAACTATGTCTGCTGAGATCTTTCTGTGGACTCCAAGTCTCCCGAACTGGGAGACAGTACATCTCTGATATTAAGCTACGCTGCCTGTAGTACTTTTTGTGGCAGCCCTAAAAATATGTCCTTATCTGTGAAACAGGAATGATAATTGTACATACTTTGTGGCATTATTGTTCAGATTGCATAAAATGTATATAGTGAATAAAGAATATAAAGACCCTAGCCTTGCATCTGGCATTCAGTACTCTGTCATTATTTTAATTTATATTTACCCTGTCTTATTTGGCCAATAAAACCAACTGTAAAAACAAGACCCTGAAGTAGTCCATGTCATAACTTAAGGAAAAATCTCCTGATAAACAGTTAATTTTCTCCTCACCAATAAAAACATGACATTTTCAGGACATGAGGGAAGGAAAAGAGCAGGAATCTTATCTCTACTCTGTAAATGTCTACTATTCCCTGAACACAACGAGTTTCCACAGAATGAGCAGCGACATTCAGTAATGCAGGGCCATAGAAATTAATATAATCTGATGTGCTGTACATTAAAGAAACTTTCAAAAGCAAATGCTAAGTCAGGAATACAGTGTATCCTGTCATGGCAGCACAGGGAAATCCAGCAGGAGAGAAGAAACAAGTGAATTTTCCGGTTTTCATACTTTCCTTAACAGGGCACACAGAAAGTAAGACTGGGAATTTCTTCTAGAAAGTTCCTTCAATTTCCAGATGATAAAACTCGAACACACATCACGAATTCTGCCTGAGATCATAAAGGTAGTCATAAAATCCTAGTCATTCCCATCAAACTTTCGTTCAGAAGCTCTTTTCCACATCATTGCATTCACATTTGAGGACATTGTGGAAAGAGGGTCAGAGCCTGGAGCCTCAGTAGTTATAGCCAAGATTAGAAATCTCTAAACACATATGCAACAAAACCACAAAGAAAATTGTTAACATCAGAGCATGTCCATCTGCGTAGTAATTACGCTGATGCCAAGACCAACATTTAGTGCAGGTCACCGAGTCCACTAACCTGTTTCTACATCTATTCTCACTCACACAATTGCACCTACATGACAGGGGTGTTGTAAGAATTAAATGACATAATTTGCTAGTGCATAAAACAATGTCAGTAAAAATGAGAAAGAATTCTTGACACATCTTCCCTGCAAAAACCAAATACAGTCAGGTACTTCACAATGACGTTTCAGTCCATGCTGGGTGGTTACTGGACAGCATTCTCACAACAGTACCACAAAGATGAACAATTCTTACCAACTGGTGACATTGTAGCTATTGTCACCTCACAGCACGATGTGGAGCTCATGTTTGTGATGATGTCAGTGTAAACAACTCTAATATGTTATCGGTCATAGGAAATTATAGCAGCTTCAAGTATGTATAGCACATAATATTTTATAATGATAATAAATGACTGTGTCTGGTTTAGTTCTTTGCGATACTGTGTAGTACTTATTTTAAAGTCTTCTACATTTTTAAAAGTTTACTGTAGAATAGTAGCCTGTGTTATGCTGGCAGAAGCCAAAATATCTTATACTTAATTCATCTCTTGATTTCATCATTTCTCCTGTGTTTGATTTAATTATTTGTTCTTTTTTATCACAGCCCCAAGGGAATGGTTCATTCATATATATTATGTGTGTATAAATAATATATTACATATTATATAAATATATAAATTATATATATGATGCACATATACAGAGAGAGAGAGAGAAAGAGAGAGATGTGGGAGGCCTTATATGTCGATCATATAATGTAGCCAGAGCATGTGTTATGCAGGCCCCTCTAGGTTTGTATAAGTACACTGTATGAGGTCCACACAATGATAAAATTACCTAATGGTGGATTTTTCAGAATGTAAACTTTCTTTAAGAGCTGATAGCTTCACATGCACAGACACACACACACACACACACACACAAAATCCAGCGCTACCGCTCTTGTCTTTTTAAACAAAGCTGTGAGTTTTCTTGACACTCTGAAAAGTTTGAGCTCACTTTCGAAATATCTGAATAACTAAGTCCTGGGAATGTTTCTATACACCCCAGGTGCACAGAGTAGACAAGGGACCCAGGAGGAGGAGAACCCCTCCCCGCCTTCGCAGCTGGCTTCCAGAAATCTGCATGGGTGTTTTAACTTGGATATTGGCCAGGTGGTCTTAATTTGTCAAACTACTGATGAACTTGATCCTTAAAATCCTTGCTTTTCTTTTCTTTACTCACTTCTGTTATTACTTGAGCATTATGCAAATTATTAAATAGTCAAGTTAGAGTCAGAGATACTTCAAGAATCTTTGGTAAAATGGCCCCATGGGTATAATTACTTCCTCAATTTCATGTAATATTTGAGATAACTTTAATATTTTAAACTTGTTTGATCTATTCAGAGTTCTCATTGATTTTTTTTCTCATGGAGAGCTAGTCTTTGTATGTTGCAGAAATCAGAGCTCAGAAATAAGATTTCTATATTCCTAGATTTTTAAATTAAAGAGATCTTTATTTTAAAGCAGCATGCGTCTTTCAATGAAAGTTACTGCATACAACAGGATACACGAATGTGCATCCCACAGAAATCTACAGACTCCAGGGACTGAATTGATCTGCTAAGACTTCCCTGAGCTATTCAGAGTTTGTGGATCACAATATCAGCAGTTTGGCAGCCAACAGAAGTCCTGAGTTGTCTTTGCCTGCACTGAGGAGGGCTGCTGACTCTCGAAGGTAGCTTGAGTTTTTGACAAGATAACAAGGGAAAATAGAGGAATAGACATGTTTTAGAAAAATTATTTTTAAATTCTCTTAAACTTTTAACATCCTGACTTCATGGAATAACCAGCTGTCATCACAAAATAAGACCCCTCTCAGCTCCAGTTGGCTCTGTCCCTCGACACTCTAATCAGAGATGGACCCTCCCTGCCTCACTTCAGGCTGAATCTGTAAGACGTACAGTATCTAATAATCAAGTAATTGATGATTAATATATACGCTACATTTTGGTTTAAAAATCATATATTGTATTTTTTCATGTTCCATGAATACTTTTTCTCCCATTTCATAGCACTGTGTCATAGTTCCCTCACTGAACTAAGCATCAGTTTGTGTGAACTAGTAAAAACTCCTGTGAAGAATCATGATTTATAAGATAACTTACTCGGTTAAGAACTCTGTAATGTCTGCTGAGGTAGAAGTACGTGCATGACTTTGGTAGGATAAAAACACTCTGGAATTTTGGCACAGGAATCTCCATGATGACTCCTAATACAGTTTACCCCGAGCTCCACATTGTCTGCTCAAAGCGAGTAATACACACTCCGTCACGTCTGATGCACGAGCCCTGATTCATAGCATCACTGCTGTAGAGTACTAAGCGTGCTTTTGCGAAGAGTACAGGTAGTTCAGACAAGAGAAAGCAGGAGGAGGGGGAAAGGCCATAGAAAGGAATAAAGAAATACTCAAGCACACGTCAAAAAAAGAATGCCATAATAAAATGTACTTATCTTCCTTGCCAGAGACATGCAGTGTAGAAAGAATGATTACAGCACACAAAACTTTCACACACCCCTCACCCTCACGTAAATGAATCTACAAGATTTATACCAATTGGTTAACTCAAACTTTTTTCTAAAATATGGCGTATTATATTGGTATTCTGACCTTTATTTAATGACTTTAGTAAGTGTTCCTCATAAAAAATTATGATTGTATTTTTATGGGTTTCAGTTAAATACATTTGATTTCTAGTCAGAGTGAAATAAAGTTCATGCTCAGGTTTCTCATTCCGTAACTTACTGCATCAGACACAACGTTTAAGGCTCCAGATAAAGCTATGTATTTATTAGTAGACTCTTCTATATAACTTTGTGAGCTCTTAGGAGGAACAAGATTTTACTAAAGAGCTGTTGCATTAATCAAAAATATTTTTAAACAAATCTGCACAATCTCTTTTATCTTTATAACAATTTGTCCATGTGAGATGTATATTACTTACTATCATTCATTTTATTAAAAAGATTGCCAAGAAATTGGGGCACAAGTAATCATTTTTCCTTACCCAAATTCATGAGATAACAGCACTCATGTTATATGTATGGTTTCTCAACTTTGTGCTTCCTTTGTGACCCTGAATTGCCTTCCAAGTTAATGAAGTCTTACAAATGAATCCAAGAAAGAATTAAAAGGAATTTTACTATATAGTTTAGTAGGCAGATATTTTCTGTTTAGATAAACTTGAAATAACAAGTGTAAAATTCTCCACGATATTTCTGTAAGTAGAAAAAAGTAAATGTGATGACTTTTTAAGAACTTGAAATTTCTAAAATTATAAAAATATACTGACAATTTCATTGAAATTGATACTGTAGGCATTTTGGAACACTGCCTCCTTCTCCCTACATATAATCGTTTATACAAGCTAGGGTCATAATTCCAACTATATTCTAAAAATTATTTCCTAAATTTGGAAAAGTATTATTTACCAAAGAAACGCTATGATACTGCCTCTTCACTTCAGTGCTATGTCTGTGCTAGGTGTTTGGGGATATGCACCAAAAACATAGCGGTATAGAGAAGTTCTAAAACTGTAATAGCCTAACTTTTAAAGGGTCGACAGGGTCATTTGGTCAGAAACATACATGGTTCATGACATAAATTTACAACCAATGCCTGCTCTGTAGACTGTGGAAACTTAAGTTTATGCTGAAACTTTGCAGCTGATCTGTATACATTTATGTTTCCCTGACTTAGAAAAGAATGAAAATATGTCTCTGAGTCTAGATAATCTCTTTCCGTAGCTCACCTGCCATCCATGAGTCTTCTCTGGTAAACTTTTAACCCCAAGGTTCCTTTCTCATCAGTTTTGCCTGTCAAAATCATAAACATCCTTCTATGCTATGACTGATTATTACCTCCATCACAAAATCAGCATTTTATTAATAGTGCCTTAGTTGTCGAAGCATTATTGCATGATTTATGGGACATAATATGATGTATTAGTATATTTGTCCAATACCAAATCATTAAATCAAGCTAATTAATGTATCTATCACCTCATATACTTTTTATGTGGTGAGACATTTGAAATTTATTCTCAAGTATTTTGAAATACACAATATATTATTAAACAAGTCACCCTTCTGTGCCATGTACCTCAAAATCTTTCTTTTTTTTCCTAATTAAACCTTTATATTTTTGGACACTTTTCCTTCCTGCCCCACCACACCTTCAGGCTCCTCTAATCACATTCTACCCTCTACATCTTTGAGTTCAACTGTTTTACACTCCATGTATTCGTGAGGCCCTGTAGCATTTGTCTTTATGTGCCTGGCTGTTTCATTTTGAATTATATATTTCAGCTTCATTCATATTAACACAAATGATAGAATTTCCTTCATTTTTAAGGCTTACTAATGTTTTATTGTATGTATGCACCATGTGTTTTAACAATACACATAATAATGGGTACTTAGATTGGTCCCATGTCTTGGCTACTGTAAATAAGGTGCAATGAACATATGAGTGTAGAAATATCTTTCACATGGTGATTTTATTCCCTTTAGATATATACCCAGAAGGATTTTTGGATCAAAATGATAGGTCTATTTTTAGTTTTTGAGGAGCTTCCATAATGTTTTCCATAAAGGCTTTACTAATTTACATTTAGATCAAGAGTGGACAAAGATTCCCATTTTACCACAGTTCAGCTAACACTATTGTAGTGGTTGATTGATTGTGTCAACTTGAGACATTTAGAAGTTTAACTAAATGGGTTTAGCAACTCTATACCCAAGGGTATAGAAGACTCACCCTAGGGTGGGTCATCACCTGGAGGTATAAAAGGGAAGGAGGAAGGACGAATCCGCTCCATTCTTGGGAGAAGCTCCAGTCTTGTCTCCTGGCTTCCAGTGTAGACTCTTCAGCCTTCCATCATACAGCCTTCGACCTTCTGTTGCAGACCCATCAGCCTGATGGTGTGGACTTGCACAAGACACTAGGGTGAACTCCAGACCTTGGATTGAATCCTTTGATCTCCAGTGTGTAGACACCCTCTGCACGCTTCCTCATCCAACTCTGTGGCTGACCATCATAAGCCAATCTTGTTGTTTCTTTTACATCTGTATATCTTGTGTAATATCTGTTCTCTCTAGTAAAACCCTGACTAATACAACTATCTTTCATCTTTTTTGTAAAACCCATTCAAACTGGAATAAGGTGACTGCTCCTTGTGATTTTTAAGCTTCATTTCTCTAGTGATTGGTGACATTGAATATTTTTTCATGAACTTGTCGGCCATTTGTAAATTTTCTTAAGAAATGATTATTCAGATACTTCACCATTTTTGGATAGGGTTATTTTTTTTTGTTGATATGTAGTTGAGTTCCATATCTTTTTCATATTAATTCCTTATCAGGTATGTGGTTCATGAATATTTTCTCTCATTCTGTGAGTTCTGCTAATGTTTTCTTTCCTGTGTAAAAGCTTTTTACTTTGTTATATACAAATCCACTTATCTTTTTACTTTTTGCTTGTCCTTTTGGGACCATATACAGAAATCATTGCCAAGACAAATGTTATAGGGTTTTCCTCCTATTTTATCTTCTAGTAGTTTTAATTTTTGGTCCTTTGTTTAAGCTTTTAATCCAGTTTGAGTAAAGTTTGTTTTCCATTGAGTCATTTAATATGTAATCTTGCCCACTACACTGTTTTCTTCTAATTCAATTTCTTTTCAGTGAAAACATTTTTCATACTGTACTTGTTGTTTGACTTCGTAAAATATCTTTGTTCTACAAGTACTCCTAAAAATCTACACATCTTTTAATGTTCACTACATGGTTTAACTCCATCTAGGACCTCAGAGATAATCTTCCTTTACATATAAGGTAGAATAAAATTTAGTGGTTATTCTTGGTTTTCCTATTCTACAGATGGATTCTGTGCTGATAATATAGTGAAACCTAAAGAGAAGTTCTATTTAGATTGCATGTCTTGGGCCACAGCATTGATTTTTAGTCCCCAACTTATGAACATTAACTTTTATGCTTTAGATCCAAAATGTCCCTGTAAAGTCCCATGTAAGAAGATGGGGGCTAGTGAGAGGAGAGGATGTCACTGAGGCATGTAAAGGTATATTTTTGTCTCCAGCTCCTCCTTTTGCTCTTTATGCTTCTTTGCTGCAATGCATTGAGAAGCTTTTCTCTGCTGTGTACTTCCAAAATAGCATTTCTCCTTGGAGCCAAGCGATCAGGGGCTGAATTTTCTAAAATAAATAAATAAATAAATAAATAAATAAATAAATAAAGCAAAATAAATCTCTTCTCTTACTTGTTGTGGTTGTCAAGTATGTTGTTTCAGCAACAAAAAGTGATTAATATGAAAATTGATACCAGAGAAATGGGATCATTGTGTGAGTGTACCTGAATATGTGGTTTTGAAGTTTTCATAACTAAGTTGCAGGAGGAGTTTGGAAAAGTTTGGAGAAGTATGCTAGAGAAGCCCCAGTGTGCTGCAAGCAGAGCATGATGGGTAAATCTGGTTGGAATTCAAAACACCAGAATGATGATAACATTGCAGACATTATAGGTTATGCTTATAAAGTTTCAGGTGGGAATGAGAATAACACTGAAAACTGGGCTAGAGGTCATAAATGTTTTATTATTACAAAGAAAATCTATATTTTGCCCATGTCTTATGATAATGTGAGAACAACTAAGGACCAAAATGGATGATCAATATTGGGAAGTAGGAAGAAAATATTAAAATGAGAAGGGGCACAAGGTAGGGAAAATGAGGAAGAGAAGGAAGAGAAAAATAAAAAAGAGTAGAAGGGAAAAATGGAAACAAAGCTTTTGTAAATAAGGAGAGGAAGAAGAATTGAAGGGAGGGAAGGAAAATGGGTAAGAAAAAAACAGAAGAATCAGACAGATTATGTACTGATACAAATTCCCTGTGACAAATGTGATCACTATGTATATCATTATGCATACCAATAAGAGTAAATAACAAACCAAGGCAGTGGAGGAAATTTCAAGATAGTACAATGTTTGTGCTGTGGCACGTATGCACTGACCACTTTTTATCATATTTATAGTGATAATCAGGAGAAAGAGCAGTTTAATAATTTGAAAATTTTGCACTGTGGACAGAAAAAGAAGCGTTGTTGAAAAGATTAGCATTAAACAGAAGCCAGCTACTCTGTAGCAAGTCAATAGGAAAGTGCTTTCATAGCATCTCAAGAAATAGCCAGCCCTTACCCATCACAAGCTAAAGAGCATGAAAAGGTAAAATTCTGTGAAAAACTAATTTGAAACACTAACTTGTTTTCTCTGGCATGATCTCTTTAAAAAGGGTCACATTGCTTCACTGGGGTTTATTTCACAGTGTTCAGCTATCAGGCACTCAGAGTTTGCTGCAACCATGATCTAAGGTGACCTTGCTACTGCTGGTTTTGGAAGCAGACTTTGGCATCATCCATATGGAGCTGGATTTGCAAATACACAGGATGCAAAGGTTGTGGGGTAACAGAAGCTTCCACACAAATTTCAGAAGACTTAAGAAGCCAGACTGTGTGTTCCTGAGAGGGCAATGCAAGAAGCTGTGAGAATGCAACTGGAAATTCAGTGAAAATCCCAGGAAGTTAGAAATGCCAGGAATGTGAAACATATGCTGAGGAACACTACAGACCACAAGCAGAGTCAGAGTCCAAGAGAGAAGCGATGTAGGATGCAACCAGCAGAGCCATAATAGCAGGGCTCCCCAACCCTTTGGAGCTCACGTCTTACCACAACCTGCCCTGTGTGATGATGAAACTATGGGATTTCCTTGATGGATTTTGGTCTTATTTTAGTCCAGTTTCTTTATTTTCTTTTATTTCTCCCTTCTGGAATGGGATTGTTTGCCCTATATCATTGCATGATGGAAGCATATACCTTTCTCTGTTATTTTTAAATGTGCTCCACAGGAAACAGTTGAGTCTCAGAGAAGACTTTAGACTTGAACTTTTCAACAGTGCTGAAACTTTTAAGGCTTTGGTTACTTTTAAATGTGGACTAAATTTACTCTACTTAAGTCTCATGCTAGCAATCAGGGCCTGGTCAGAGGAAGCAGAAATCACAGGGCCATGTCCTGGAAGAATGTGCTTTTGTCTGTGGCCCTCTCTATCTCTCTTCCTCTGCTTTCTTATTTCCGAGTTGAGCAGTTTCCCCTTCCTTTTGCTCCCACCATAGTGTTTCTTTCTTAGAAACAAGAACTTAATCCTCTGAAGACCATGAGCCAAAATAAAGCTCTTTTCCTCTAACTTGTGGGTGACAGACATTTTGTCCCAGGGATGGGAAAATGACTAATACAGTGATTTTCTGCATCCCTACTTTTTTGCAATCCAGTAAGCAAGAATTTTGTCCGTTACACACAGAAATAGCTATCATTTCTATAGTACGGAACAATTTTATTAAGTTCACCAGAGGGTACTGAAGACAGCACCAACTGACCAAGAAAATTCTTACCAACTTGAGGTCATTTTCATCTGAGGTGTTACAACCCCGTGAGAGGAAGCTACTCAGAATCTGTGGCTTTTCAAATGACACTGATTAAGAATTTCAAGGAGTGATGAAAGAGGAAAACTTTTTTTCCATTTTTCTTTAACCAGACTAAAGAAACTTATGAATTCCCTACAAGCTCATTAAAAATTAGGTGAGATTATTGTTAGAAACACCTTTAAAGTAAATACTCATTTAACGTCCTGAGGAAATTCCTCCACCTATAAAACCTTTATAAAAACATTCAATGGAGTGACCTATTTCTAGTTTCATTTTCAGCAAAAATTTTATATAAACAAACTGTCAAAGAATCCACTCTTGGAGGTTTCAAAGATGGTGGACCTAGAGGTAGCAGGATCTGGAGCCTCTCTGAGAGAGACAGCTCAAATGCCAGAATAAAACACCTTGGAGAGACACAGACAGAGGGAGATGGACTCTCTCAACCCAGGAAGAAACTGAAGGGAAAGAAACTGCTTGAATACAAGGCCCCGGGGCTACCATTAGAGAAGCTAAGATTGGCAAGAACTGCACTCTGGCTGAGCCACCAGAATTTGTGCCTGAGATCCACTTGAGCGACCGAATCCATGCTGAAGTGACTGGCTTGAGCAGCCAGAGCATGGAGCTGAACAGCCCTGCACGTGGCTCGCCCAGACCCAGCCCTGCACGTGACCCACCCAGAGGCACGTGAATTCATGCTGCAGCCACACTGAGGTCAGAGGTTGGGTAGCCCAGCAGTTCTCGGGGACCGGCATCAACACGCGGTGAGTGATGGGAATGGGACCCTCCCATGGGAAAGGGGCAACCAACTAGATGACATATTGGAGTTGGACAGGAAAGCCCTGGCTCTGTAAGGAAGCGGCTTCAGTTGGTTGCTCCACTCACAGAACGGATTGGTGGAATCTGCTTGGACTGGGCTGGGACCCAGTCGGTCATCACAAATCAATTGGTTCCCTGAGGGCGGCACACACTGACACAGTAAAGGCCTGTGAAGGTTGACTGGCCCGGAGGGGAGGAACCAGCATATACTACCCTTGCTTGCACTTCACTCTCTGATACCAGACGGCAGAGGGCAAAAGCCCCTAGCCTACGTGTTCCAGAAGAACCCTAACCAACAAGAAAAAGGGCTGGGAATTACACTATA
>PVJX010036175.1:0-17714 GCA_004027295.1 Dolichotis patagonum
AAAAGAAAGAAAGAAAAAAAGAAAAACATACCTGCCGTCTCAGCACTCGGGAGGCTGAGGCAGGAGAAACATACTGTGAGTTCAAAGGCCAGCCTAGAATACACGGCAAGAGCCCGTCTCAAAAGTAACCATAAAATAGAGGCATGTATGCATAGGAAGTTTTGAAAGACTCCACCAGGCAGTGGGTCTGGCAAAATGATCCAGGCGGACAGGAAGACTTGTTTTCCATGCAAGCCTTTCTGTATTGGTTGGGTTCCTACTTAGTGCATGTGTATTACTTTTTAATTAAAAAAAAAAAAAAAAACGGTGTAATCCCAAAACTCAGGGGACTGAGGCAGGAGGACTGTTGGGAGTTCAAGGAAGCTTAAGACAAGCCTGCAGTCAAAAACAAACAAAAAAATGATTAAACGAAAGATAAAGGAAATCTTGGTCTCTTTCTTGGACATCTTAAGACATGCTTGGCGGGGCGTGGAGTTGGGGTGGGGTTCCCTTAGGGTATAGCAGCCCTTCCCCTGGGATTTTGTACACCCCACCCAGAAACAGATTGCCTTTTTCTTTTCTTTTCTTTTTTTTGTCTTTTTGAGACAGGGCCTCACTACGCAGTTCCGGCTAGAATTGAACCCACTTTGAGGCCCAGGCTGGTCTTGAACTCGCAGCGATCCTCCTGCTTCAGCCTCCCAGTGCTGGGATTACAGGTGTGCGTCATAATGCCCAGCCAGACTGCCTTTTTAATTTATTTATTTTTCATTCTTATAAAAGCAGTGTGTGGTCCCTAAAGAAACCTGGAAAGGAGGGAGGGTGAAAAGAATTGCTTGTGGAAATGCCAACCAGCCCGACCCCTTCCCGGAGTTCTTCCTGAGTGGAAGGGATCACAGCATCTGGTGAACTGGATTCCTGGTGCTTTCTGTCACTGACCATGGGACTGCAGACAGAAAACCTGACGGAGACACAAGTCCTTCTGTGGATGGGGCTGTCCCCACCCCAGTTCACCCCAAATTCGACCCTGATTCTCCAGGCATTTCAGTCCTCTTTGATATTTGTCACCTTCTGTGCATGGGCAGCACGCTGGCTGCCAGGCCTTTGATGAGGGCTGAGGTCCCTGAGTACAGTTTGGGCCCTTGACCCCCTTGGGAAGCCACTTCCCGTCCTGGTGATGGCCAGTGGTCGGGGCGCCCCCTGGTGGCCGAAAGGCTCAGACCCTGATCCAAGTCTAGGCAGGAGAGAGGTGAGCAGGACTTTATACAGAATCCTGGGTTCTTTTGGTCCAGGGTTGTGAACAGTGGTGAAGCCCACGCGGGCCCCCATGGCTCTGCCTCCAGGCACTGGTCAGGGGGCCTCCAGGGCCCCCAGTGCGTCCTGAGTGCCCGCCTGGTGCCAGACCACCATGCCCTTTGCCGAGACCACCATGGGGATGGGGAGAGGCTGAGCATCAGCCGCAGAGCTGGGATTCAGAAGCCCGCATTTTGGGGGGCTCCCCCCCCCCGGCTTCCTCTGAGGCCTCCAAGGGTTTGAGTGGTGAGGTCGGGGCTGGGGAGGGGAAGGCCGCCCAGGAAGGAGCCTCGCTACACCCGCAACCCTGTTTAAACCGTGCGGGGTCCTTATTCTCTTTCCCAGATCCGGCAAAGGAAGAATCAAGCCAAACGGAGCCCCGGCTTGAGGCATCCAGGAGAAGCCTGGTCATGCCAACAGGACAGCTCTGTGCATGTCTCTGCCCAGGGGGACAAGGCCTGAGGGAGGAGGACGGTGACTTGGACCCTCCTAACCCTGAATAGGCCTAGGATCTCATGTGTTTGTGTCTTTGTTTCTACTTTATTTTAGTTATTTATTTTCGGTGTTCTGAGACAGGGTCTCACTGCATATTTCAGATTGGCTTCCGATTCACAGCGATCCTCCTGCCTCAGCCTCCCGTGTGCCGGAAGTGTAGGTGTGCACCACCACACCTGTCTGTACCTATGACACGCATGGCTGTAGATGACCCCAGGCAGGCAGGTGGACAGCAGTAGACATAAAGGTATTTGTGGAATTGGCTCGTTGGCAGAGGAGTCAGCAAATCCACAGCCTGCAAACCTGGCCGGCAGCTGGAGCCCGGCGTGGCTGCAGTCTGATCTTTCCTGGGACGGTGGCTGACGGAGTGGGGCTGACCCGAACACCGAGCTGGCGTCAGCTGACTTAAGTGCTCTCTTGTCCTTAAAAGATGCTCTCATGGCAACATTTAGAACAGACTTTGAGTGTCTGGGTCCTGTGGCCAGGACGGGTTGTCACACAGTGGTGGTCACAGCTCCCTTGCATTCAGTGACTTCCCCAGTTGCCGCCCCCCCAACAGTGGGGGGCTTGGGGCACCGTCCAGGGCTTCTGTGAACAGGCTGGGCAGAGGCGCTTGGGCGGTTCCTTAGGCCTGAGGCCTGGCCATGAAGGAGTGGCACCTCCCGCCCATCCTGTCCCGTCCGCTGTGGCCTCGAGGTCCCTTCCCTGCCTTAGCCCCTTCTCAGACACCGGCACTGTCTTGCTTCTTGCCCGTGGTGGAGGCACCCTGGCCACATCACCAGAGGGTGTCCCTGTGTGACCTGGCCAAGAGTTTCAGACCCAGCTCTGTCTGTCCTTCTGTCTGTCCCTGCAGAGGTGGCCAAGTGCCCAGGACCAAGGGCTGCCAGGCCACCCCAGTGCTGCTCACTGACCTGATTCCCCAGAAATTTTCCAACTCTCCCTCTGCTGCCAAGGAGCAGCCGGAGAGGCAGTGCCAGGGGCAGATCCCGCAGCCTGGCCTGGGCCCCCTGGAGTCCTGACCTCTCCTCGCCCCTCAGCTGCTTTCCAAACCCCTGCTTGACGTGGGGAGCTGACCAGATGCTGAGGAGCCCTGAGCTCGGCACCCATGGGCTGCTCTGCCTCCCTGGGTGCTGAGAGCAGCAGGGGCTGGCACGTGTCCTGTACCTCTGTGCCCTTGCCAACAGCTTCTGGGCAGTCACTCCACGGCCCCTGGAGACCCCAGCCGGGTGCCAGGCAGCTCCCACCTCCCACCCACACACACACCCGCTGTGGGATTGTTGTGGAAAAACCAGGACTGAATCGGATGGAGGGCACACAGACACCAAGGAGTTGGAAGGCAGCTCTTTATTACCCTAGTGGGCTGTGGAAATAGTTCCAAATCACCAGCCCCGCCTTGGGGTTAAACAGACACTTGTACGTGTTTTAGGCAGGAAGTACAACAGGCAGATAGCAGGTTATTTTGTGGTTGGTTACACAGGCCAGGTCATATGTTGTCAGGCAGGCTTGTTCTGGCTCAAGGGGTTTCTTACCATGCAGCAGGAAGGTCAGGGGCTTGGGCCAGTGCGCAGGGTCAGTCATTGCCTTTAACTGAGCCAGTCTGCCTGAAGCAAGTTAGCACAACATGATTCCCTTTCTGGCTGAGTTATGTCCATCTTACAAGTTGCAGCTGGCATGGGAACGCCAAGCCTGCTTGAGTCTAAACAGACTGGGTCTTCCTGTCCCATCCTCCACACAGCATCGGGCTTAGGGGTTTTAAAGTTTCTTTTACGGGATGAACATTCCTGCTCTCATGTGGGGCAGTCATCATTCAAAGGCATCAGGAAACGGAGTCCAGTGATCCTGGCCTAAACACCCCAACAAATGCAGGACGTAGTGGTGCCTGCCTATAATCCCAGAACTTGAGAGGCTGAGGCAAGAGGCTTGCCCCAAGTCTGAGGCCAGCCTGGGCTACACACCAAGACTCTTGTCTCAAAAAAACAAACACAACCCCCCCCAAAAATCCAAGAGGTCATGGTTGGAAGATGGGTGTTCTCTAGTTAGGCTACAAAATTCAGAACAGCAAATGACGTCACAATACAAGAAGATGAATCATCATTAACATTTGCTTGGCTGCTGTGGGTAAGATGCGTTATGGTCACCCGTGGACCCAGGTCATGGCCTCAGAGTCACCTCAGAGGGTGTCACCTTGCAGTCTCAGAACAGATGTGCTCTGCACAGCCAGGGGACCGTGCATGGCAGTAACACTGCTACCCATGACTCCGAGGGGGTCACAAGACCAGTCAGGGGTGCGTTTGCTGTGGAAAAGCATGAGGAGGCACCTCCTGGGCCTGGACAGAAAGAGAGAGTGGGGCGTCCTCAGTCTCCCCCACTGCCCAGGCCGGGCTGTCTGCAGTCGTCATCCGGCCGATGCTTGACATCTCTGCTGAGAAACCGCGCTGCCCTGTGTGGGTCTGTGATTTTACGGCCTGTGTTGGAATCAACTTGCTCACATAACCAGGGCCCTGCAAATAAAGGTCCACCCCCGCCCCACCCACCACCACCTGGAGGCTGAGGTTTTGGGGGACAGGGACACTGACAGTGTCAGGTCACTCAGAAGGGAGCCAGACGGGAGGGGCCCCGGAACGAAGGGAGTGGGGGAGCATCAAACGTGTGTCCTGTGCATGTGTGTGTAATGTGTCGGGCTCGCTCTGGGTTGGGGCTGGTGGGAATGCAGGTGTGAGTGGGGCGGGAGCCTGGCATGGGAGGAAGTCGCCTGTGACTGGTTGGGTCTTGGATATGGCCTTGGACCAGTCTTAGGTGCCTAGAGGAAAACAGATCAAGGAACAAAGGGGCCAGGACTGTGGACAGACCCTCTGAGGGACCCTGGTGGCTTTGCACAGAGCACAGGGAGGGAGCAGGTGGTGGCCCAAGGAGAGGAAAGGTGCCAGGGTGCTCAGGGCGTGGAAACCAGCAGAGTCCCAAGCAGAGGGCTGGCGAGGCGGAGCGGAGCTGGCCTTGGGGCCCCGGGGCTGCATGCTGGGCCGGAGCAGGGCCGATGTCCTCAGGACCCAGCTGACTGGGACAGGAAGAGCACAGGGCCAGCTCTTGTCACCACGAAATCCCGCGCTGGGCCGGCCGGCTGCCCACCTGGAGACTAACCTGCCGTGTGTCCCTGTGAAGGCTCTGCAGGCTCCTGCCCTGGAACGTGGAGGCTGCACGGCCTCCGGGTAGGGGAGGAGCCGAGGCCCAAGTGATGACGGGAAATTCCACCGAGCCCCTGCAGCTCCCTGTGGGGCTGTGGGCCCGGCTCCCGGAGAGGGGTTTGCTGTCCCGTCCTGGGGGCCAGTGGGGGCGGGGCTCGTCATGTGTGCAGTAGGTCGCCACTCACCTCCAACCCCAGGACTGAGGGTGCCCATCTTTGGAGTTCAAGGGACAGCGTCCACCTCTGGGCTCCCCAGAAATCTGTTGGTACTAGACACTGACTGGCCACCCTGGTCTCTGCTGGGATGTAGGAGTCAGGAGAGAGCGTCACCCTCCACTAGGTGGCCAGCGTGGGTCCCCTTCCCCTGCGGCCCAGTGGGGAGCACCCCGCCTGCGGTGGTATAGTAGCTGGTCCTGTCCTGAGCCCTTGGGCCCTGTGTATCTAAGCCCAAGTTCAAGTGGGGGAAGGACCAGTGCGGCCGGGGGAAATGCTCGCCCCTAGGAGACGTGTCACGGAGTCACAGAGCTGCTCAAGGCTCCTGGAGTCCTGGTGGGGGTGGGGGCAGCCAGGCCGCAGGTGTCCCTGTGGGGGAGGGGCAGGTTGGGCTGTCCCCACCGTCCATTTGACTCTGGCCACTGCGGGGTATGTGGGGGTGGGCGGGGAGTTAGATGGCTCGAGGGTAGACCAGGAGGCTCAGGGGTGTGACCGGGACGCCCATCTCACGTGGGCCTCCTTGAGCAAGTCCCTGCCGGCCACCAGGCCACTTTGCTCTGGAGAGCAGTGTCTCCTGGCAATGAGGGAGGCGTGCTCCCTGCAGGCAGGACCTGGGCTCATGCCGGGAGCCGCTGGGGGCTGGGACCCTTCCCAGGGAAAGCAAGGGCCGAAGAGGGGGAGGGAGGGGCCGGCACCCGGCAGCCGGCGCTGGGAAGATGGACGCTGGGCCTCTCTTCTCGGCTGGGTCTGTAATGAGGAAGTCCTCTGCAGCGCAGTTTCCTTTCCCTCGCTGAGCCCTTGAAACAGGAAGTCAGGCAGTCAGCGAAGCTGGTGGCAGCAACAGAGGTGACCGGAGGGGACAGGCAGCAGGTCGCCAGCGCAGGAGACCCACGTCCACCATGGTCTCCGGCTGGAACCACGGCAACATCACCCGCTCCAAGGCGGAGGAGCTGCTGTCCAAGGCCGGCAAGGATGGGAGCTTCCTGGTGCGCGCCAGCGAGTCCATCTCCCGGGCGTACGCGCTCTGCGTGCTGTGAGTACCTGCATCTTCTTCCCAGGCCTCAGCGCCCAGTCCCGGGGCCACCAGGGGTCCACGGCAGGGGCGGGGGGCCCTGAGGGGCTGGGATGGACTGTTCCAGTGTCAGGGGACGTGGTGACCTGCCTTGCACATTGCCACCACGTTTGCTGGGGAGCCCAGCAATGGCTCCTGGGACCCTGGCCGTGGGGTTCAGGGATCCACTCTGGGCCTGGTCGCAAGGTGTGGTCCCGGGGGTCTGCCCTGGCAGCAGGAGGCTCTGCCCAGAGGTGGGCATGTGTTAGCTGGCAGCTGGCTCAGCTCAGATGCTGGGCAGAGGGGCCCGGCTCAGAAACCCTGAGAATGGCTCCATGCCCGTGACCAGAGCAGCCCTTCCTGCGCCCAGCTGTTGGGCCCGGAGAAAGCCATTCTTTGGGGAGCTGAGAGTCTGGGGTAGCTTTCAGTTCACCCAGAAGTTGTTTTCTGGGCCCCAAGAGCAGAGGAAGTCACCGTCACCCCAGCCAGCTGCTCCCCTGACATGGGCCTGCCTCCTTCCCAACTCCCAGCTGGGTCCTGGCCGTTGGGTCTCTGCCCCCAGGGACTCCCCCACCCCCTCCACCTGGACCGTTGCTGAATACACTGATCGGCCCAACCACAGGGAAGCAGCTGCGTGCAGAAGGTTCCTTTTCAGCACCCTTCTCGTCCCACCTGGGAGGGAGGGAGGCAGGGAGGCCCGGCCCTGCAGCCTGTGGTCTAACCACGTCCCTCTCAGCGCCAGGGCGCAGTCAGGAAGGGTGTGTCCACCCAGAGTCTCAGGTAGTGTCCCTGAGCTGGCAGGAAGGTCCATCTGAGCAGCCGAGGCCCTGCCCACCTCCAGGAAGGAGGGAAGTGGGTGATGGAGCCCAGCCCCATTGTTCCGAGCCCTGACTCACCAGGGGCCTGTTGGGCTAAGCATACTGGGCCTGCTCCATCCTCAGCACGGCCGGCCGAGGTGCCTGTGAAGTGCTCTGCCCTGCAGGTGAGGGAAGTGTGCACGCGCACAGGCGTGTGTGTGCATGGGTGTGTGTAATGACCCCCGAGGTGGCTGTGCTGCCCGCCTCCTGCTCCTGCCCCTGAGTTAAAGACCAGCCAGACTCCCAGCTGGCTGAGCACCGTGTGCCTCCCTGGAGCCCCGACGAAGGGACCAGGCAGCCTTCACGGGCAGGCAGATGCCCTCCACTCCTCCCCGTGCAGCCCCTACTTGCCTGCGCATCTCCGCTCCCCGGGGGATTCGGCCACGGGCACGGCTGTAAAGCACGGGCGCCCTGCATGCGCTTGACTTACAGGCCGGAGCCTGGGTCCCTCTGACACCAAGCTGAGCACCCTAAGTCCGGGGCCACAGTGAGCAGCACCAGCTGACCGCCCTGAAGCAGCCCTTAGGGGTCGGAGCTTTGTCCTTGGCTGCCGACCTGGCTGGTGGCAAAACTGGTACCCAGCCCCGAGACACAGGTGCATCCCTCCACCTCCCCTGCCCCATTTGCTCTGGGCTCTGAACGACACCGTCCTGTTGGACCAAATCTGGATGTCACGGGGTCTCAGGGCTCCATTTCTCTGCAGCTCCTGGAGGAAGCTGCCCTTCCTGAACGGGGGAGCCCATTGTAGAATGGGGGATACCTCAGAGCAGCAAACCATCCTTGATGCTGGGAGACACTGCCCTTGATTTTACCAATGAAACAGACACGAAAACTAAAATGGAACTGTGACTCCAGCACTCAGGAGGCTGAGGCAGGAGAATCCCTGTGAGATCAAGGCCAGCCTGGGCTACATCATGGCTTCAGGGCCAGCCTGAACTGCATAGCAAACCCTGACTCCACAAACCAAAAAGCAAGGAAACGACCCAAGCCCCACCCCTGCAAAGCAAGGCAGCCACAAGGACCCCCCTTCTGCTCTGGCAAAGTGCGTGGAGAAAGGACCCCCATGCCCCACCCTGTGGGTACCCGGACCTCGTCCTCCCTGATCCACTGTGCTGAGGGGACACTGGGGGGCCTCCATCTGCTGGCCTAGGTGTTCAGAGCTCTGGGTGGGAGCCTGGCCCCGCGGCTTGGGTCCCCTGCGTCAGGAGAAGGTGCCAGGCGACTCTGGGGCGGATCAGGGCGGGGCGCAGGAAGACACAGCTGCCGCTCAGCGCCGCACACCTGACTCGGTGCACTTTGGCCCCTCGCCCTTCATTTCCTCGAGAGCGGTCAGCACTGTCACCTACACCGGGCAGGAAAGCTTTGATCTCTCCTCAGCCGTGTGGAAGCCCTGCTCTGGGTGCCCTGGAGCTAGCTGCATCCTGGGGACTGATAGATTGTGGGGTTGGGGGACCCTGAGGAGGACGCATGGCTTGAGTCCAGCTCTGCCTTCTGGGCACAGGGCTCGCCGCTGCTAGCGCCACCCCCGCTGGTCCCTCTCGGGTCCCCCTAGGGTCAGCCCGAGGACATCAGCCTGCCATGGACGGAGGGCATCCCAAGGCCGACAAGCTCACGCATGCCCTTCTCCTTGCCACATGGGGGCCGCGCCCCTGCCGGGCCCTGTGTGCCGCAGAGCACAGGGGCCCCTTAGGGACAGGTTGTGCATCGCGAGGTCTGCAGGTCAGTGGGAGTGGCCCCCCCTGCACAGGCTGCACAGCTGGGCTGCAGTGAAGGCCGGGCCCTATCAGGGTGTGGCCAGCCCACTGTGGAAGTGCCCCTGGCGCCAGAGCAAGGGCGTGTCCCACAGGGCTCCCTGCGGGCAAGGGCCAGGTGTGTGTGTCCTCAGACCAGCACCTGATCAGGCTGCCGTGGCGGACGATGTTCAGCTCCCCGGCACCTCGCAGGCCACCCAGGCCCAGTGATGGGGCTCAGGGTCCATCCAGGAGCAGTAGCAGACAGCCCTGGGGTTGGTAGCCTTGGCACAGAGCAGGAAAGGGGAAAGTATAAGAGGGCTGGGCATGGAGGTGCACCTCTCTGATCTCAGCACTGGGGAGGCTGATGCAGGAGGGTCACTGTGAGTTCCAGGCCTGCCTGGGCAACACAGACAGACACTGTTTCAAAGAAAAGAAAAGGTGTAAGGGCTGCTCAGGACCAATATCCCCCTCTTTGGAAGAAAGCGTGTGAGCAGAGCGGCCCCCAAGCGGTGCAGCCAGCGGACCGAGACGGTGCTGACCGCGTGACAGCCCAGGTTCCGCCCGCGCTTTAACCCGTCGCCCTGCACAGGAAGTGCTGCCCCCTCTTCCTCCCACAAGGGGAAACCGAGGCACAGAAAGGCTTGGAACGTGCCAGGTTTGCCACTCATCTGTGGCAGCACCAGGACTTGCACACAAAGTGCTGTTGTGTCGTTGCTGCTGCTGTTTCGCTGTCCTGAGAAGTGGGCACGGAACTTTCACCTGAGCTACCTCCTCAGCCCTGTGTGAAGCTGATTTTGAGACCCAGTTTTGCTAAGTTGCCGGAGCTGGGCTTGAGCTTGCCACCCCCCTGCCTCAGCCTCACAGAGATTGCAGGTCTGTGCCACCACGCTCAGCTTTGAACACTGTTTTGAAAGACAGAAAAGCAGAGGAGCCCACAGGAGCCAAGGCCTGAGACAGAGCCCCTGGTGGGGAAGCGACTCGGGGGTCACAAACGTCCAGCAGAGGTGTCCAGCCCCCTCCAGAGCTCCGGCTAAGTCTCCAGTTCTCAGTAATTACTTTATGCGAGTGGCGAGTGGCCTGTCCCCCTCTCTGCCTCTGCCTGTCACATGAGCGACAGACCGGTGTGGTCTGTCCAGAGCCCCTTCTGAGCTATCTTTCTGCAGGACCAGGAGAGAGTCTAGGTGAAGTGACAGGCAGGTCTCCGCAGGCTTTCCGAGGCCACGCCCAGAGCCCCAGGCCAAGCCTGCCTGTGGAGCTAGGCGCTGGCCCGGGCGTTTCGCATGTTTGCCTGCTGGACAGGTCCAACACCTGCATGAGGACCTCAGCGGGCCTGGATGAATGGGCCTGTCTCCCGGCACACGGAGCCCGGCCGTGGGATGAGCCGGGGTCCCAGGCAGGCCTCTGCCCTGCCCCAGAGGCCCGGGAACGGCGCTTTGGTTCCCTCCTCGGCTCCTGCCGGCTCACACTGACCTCAGGAATGAATGGGCCTGGCCGGGTGGGACACCGGTGTGGGAAATGCTAACTCTCCCGCCGAGGGTCCCCACGGTAGAGCAGCATGAAGCTGCCCATACCCTGGGTTTTGAAGCTGACGCACAATCACATAGCATAGCATCACCCCTCACATACTGATGTGCAAGGCTTTTGAGCACAATTGCAAAGTTATACAGCCAGTGACACTATCCGAGAGCAGAACTCTCTCTGTCTCTCCCTCTCTTTCTCTCTTTCTCTCTCTCTGGTTTTTGAGACACAGTCCTGCTATGTAGCTCAGGCTAGCGTTGAACTCACTATGTAACCCAGGCTGGCTTTGAGCTCACAGTGACCCTCCTGCCTCAGCCTCCCCAGTGCTGGCATTACAGGCGTGCACCACCTTGCCTGGCTACTTGCCTTCCTTAGCGCTTGTTCCCTATTCGCCTGCTCCCCCAACACCAGGCAGCGACCAATCAATCTGTTTCTGTGTCTCAGGGTCTGCCTGCTCTAGGATTGTTCATACAGGGAACTACGTAGCGTGCGGCCTGCCGTGCCCAACTGCTCACTTAGCACTACAGCCTTGGGGCTCAGGGAGTCACTACGCTTTGTTTCCTCGCTCGTCAGCTGCGGCACAATCATGCTCCTCCTGCTCTTTGACTAGGATAAGTAACGCTGCGCTTGCACCAACAAGCTTTGGTGCAAACCTGCGTTTGCGGCGGTGTTCACAGCTGGTGGGCACCTAGAGTGGAACTGCTGGGTCGCATAGTAATTTTGCATTTCATATTTTGGGCAAACGATGGGCTGTTTTAGAGCGTGCCGCACCATTTGCCACTCTCCCTACCCACCTCCGGGAGCTGGAATTTCCCCACGACTTCCCCTGCACTTGCTCTTGCCTGGCTTTTTATCATAGCCTGCTGAGTGAGAAGTAGCATCTTATTGGGTCTACATTTGCATTTCTCTGATGGTTAATGATGTTTAACATCTTTTTATGAGCTTACTGACGCTGCGTATAACTTATTTGAAGAACCGTCTATTCAGATGCTTTGCATATTGGAAGAATCTCGTCTTCTTGACAGGAGACAGGAGGATATGGAGATGTGACACATCCAGTGAACCCTTTGCGTGCATAAAAATACAGGTGGCATATTTTTTTTTCAGTCAGGGCCTCCCTATGTAGTTCAGGCTGACCTCAAACTCACAGCGATCCTCCTGCCTCAGCCTCTTGCATGCCGGGCTGATAGGTGCGCTACTACTGTTTTTAGGAACTAAAAAGTGAATAGTGACAACTTGGAAGTAGAGGAGCAGAGGACAGACTTGTGAGGACAGGTTTGCGTGGGGAGGGAGAGGACAGCGGAGGCTGTGTCACTTCTGGGACTTCCTGGAGGCTGAGCTGTCACGAGGCTCCTCAGAGGAAGCACTAGAGTGGAGACAGGAAGAGGACTTGGATGACGCATGAGTGGCTGCAGCTGCCGGGGACGGGCTGAGGCCCGTGAGTCTGAGGAGGAGTCTGGGCGGAGGACGGGAAGAGCGCCCTGCCGACCCTGGGGAACACTGGGGCAAGGAGACGGCTGGAGGCCTTAGCACCCCAGGTCCCAGCGGGCGTGTAGGAGCGGCTGGAGAGCGCTGAGGAAGCCGGCAGAGCCCAGAGTGTCCCACTGCGGGTGGGGCAGTGCTCCCTGGGGGTGGTGACAGCTACAGCAGCCCCTTGCCCCAGAGGACAAGGGACAAGTGAGCAGTTGTGAGGTCACATATGTGGACCCAGATTCTCTGGGCTCTGGGACTGGCTCTGCCATCTTGCAAAGTCTCCAAGTCTCCTCCGTTCGGTGCATACATTCTATTGTCGAACCCCCACACACACTTTTGTGGGGGGCAGAGGACAGTGTCTCGATTTGTAATCCAGGCTGGCCTCGAACTCACAGCTGTTCTACCTCAGTCTCCCGAGTGCTGGGAGGGCAAGTGCAGGCCACCAGGCCCAGGGGACGTCTGTTCCCTTTAATAAGAAACTCATACGAACGAGTACCAGGGCCCAAACGTTTGATTTCAATTACAGATTATGAGCTACCCTGCAGAGGGCTGGCCTCCAAACACATAATATACAATAGGCTGCGTCCTTCTAGAGTAACACCTGTTCCTCACGTGTCTGGTTAGAGATTCCCAGGGGTGGACCCACTGTATGGAAGGGCGGGAATGTTTTGAAGGCTTTTCATAGAGAACAATAAATTGCTTTGCAGAGATTTTGTGCCAGTTTATGCTCCAACAAGCAGAAGGAAATGCCCACCTTGCTCCAGCATCTTTATATCTTCGTTTAAAAAGTCATTAAGTTGGAAGGTGAAATGTAGTGATCTGATCAATTCTCTTCACCATTTTTCTTCTATTCAAGCTATAGATTTTCCATTATCCCCTAGTGTGAATTCTTGAGGTCGTATTTGTTGCAAATATTTTCAGCGCAGTTTGCTTCTATACTGTATTCTTTTTTTTTTTTTGACATTCAAAGGTTGTAAATTTTTGCAAAGTCTATCCAAGTTTTGCTGTTGTGATTGTCCCCTTTGACGGGGAGGAGAGTTCTGCATACAGAGGTTCACTTTTTCTCCCAGGGGGCGGCAGGAAGGTTAGGGCAGCGTCTTTACAGATCACAGACCTGGGGCGGAGATCTTTGCTGACTGACCTGCACCCGGCCTGGCTCCCCCTATCTGGGGACCTAAGCTAAGAATGCTTCACCGCAGGAGGCGTGGGCATGTTGGTTGGAAAATGGGCATCACGTGCTTAGCAAAAACTTGGACTTCACAAAAACAGATGAGAGCTTATGAGCTGCTGTTTCTGTTTTTTGCTGTTTTACATTGGATCCTTTAATCTCACTGGGTTTAGGTTAATGCCTGGTATAAAATAAAGATTTATGTGCATTTTCTCAAGTAACCCACCTTTACCCAAATCTCAACCTGAATAATTTACTCCCCTTGATTTTGTTCCTTTCCTTTTATGAGTCCTTTTTTAAACCTTGTATTAGTTAAATCTTTTTTTTTTTCTGTTTTTGGTGTTTGCAGACAAGAGTCTCGCTATGAAGTTTAGGCTGGCCTTGAACTCATGGTGATCCTCCTGCCTCAGCCTCCAAGTGCTGGGATTACGGGTGTGTGCCACCATGCTCAGTCTAATTAACTCTTACACATCCCACTTATTCTTTTTGATGGATTGTGCCTATAGCACATCAGATGCATTGACCACAATTTTACAAAATACTTGATTTCAAGATTTTCATATTACTTCAACTATTCTTCCAAATGAACCAGGTAATAATCTTGTCAAGTTGCAGGGGGACCCTAGTGTTTGGGCCTTTGATTGGAATAGCATGAAATTCAAATATAACCAGTGAAACTTGACATTTCAGCACTCTTTGTCTTCTCAGCAGTACAGCAGTGGCCTCTGATTATAATTTTGTAAAGTTTTCCGCATAGATCTTGTGTCTTTCTCATGATTACTTCTGATTACTTTATATTTTTGCTACTTTGGGGAAGGATCCCTTTCCCCTAAAGATACCAGCTTATGGTAGCTGGCCACCTGCAGGAAGTTTGCGCCTTCTCCCATTCTACATTAATTCACTGTTTTCCAGTTGCTTCTTTATGGTTTTCTTGACGGACTCTCCTGTAGGAGGCATGATTGCCAGATACAGTGGATGTTTATGTTTTTCAAATTTATTACATAAAACACCCACTGCCACGAATCCCTGCTCCTTCCACCTCCTCACTGTGGCCTCTTTCTGCGGCAGCCCTGGAGTCCTCTTTCCTGAGTGTCTTTAGTTGTGCTGTGTGGCTGCCTCGATGTCCTGAGTTGAATCAAAGTGTTGACCTTTCGTGATCACTCTGATCTGAGGCTCGAGCCGGAAGTTGCAGGGTACCAAATCTGACGAGTTAGTGGACAAGGGTGCCACTGTGTTTTTACGCGCTTGTCTTTCGGTTGACGGCACTTGGTGTATTTTTGATCTTACCTCATAAAGACATTAAGGGAAGAAGAGTAGAACTGCTTTAGAATCACGCAAAAAGGGGCTGGGAATGTAGCTCAGTGGCACAGAACCTGCCTGATAAGCACAAGGTCCTGTGTTTGATTCCTGGTGCAGAAAAAAAAAGTGGCAAGAGAGCTTCTTTGAAACAAGGAGAAATATTTTCAGGGGGATTTGTGGCAATGTGTCTCTTATTAGAATACAGTTTTTTAAAGTAAACATCCACTGTGTATTCCAAATGCCTCTTGTATCTATAAATTATCATTTTATGGGTCCTTCCAGATACTTAGCACTCTTACTCAGATCTCGTGAATTTTTTCATGTTGGATCCTTTAATCTCAGAGTTAGTTTAATGTCTGGTATAAGATAAAGATTTATGTGTATTTTCTCAAGTAACCCATCTTTACCCAAACCTCAACCTGAACAATTTCTACCATGAGGAACGTTGGGGAAAGAAATGATCCACGCCAGGGAGGAGTCCTGAGGGAAGCTCTCGTGGCCTTGGCCGGAGGGACCCGTGCAGTATTGTCACTTGACAAGGACTGTGTTGCCATCAGCTGGGGCTGTTCCTCCTGTCAGGGAGGAGCTGTCTTCTCCTGGGCACGTGGACTTCTGAAGGCCTGAGTCACTTAGTGTCCCAAACGTCCTTGGTGTGTCTACTGCATGGCTGCCAGTGGCCATAGCAGCTTTGTCTCATACTTTTATATGACCAAAACAATCTATTCTTAATCATGGCTGCTTTAATTGTACTCCGGATATTACTTACCATATAATATATTTTATAGATATATTTACCATATTTTTTCTGTCTTCGTAGGGGTGAGAGATTTGGTCCTGTTATGGTTTAAGAGTCATGTCATCATTATCTGATTCCTGATTTTTTTTCTTTTGATTTTCTAAGTCAGAGTCTTACTCCCTATGTAGCCCAGGCTGCCCTGAACCTTGTAGTGATCCTCCTGCCTCAGCCTCCTTACGGCTTGATTCTTAAAATACTAAAAAGAAATCAGGCAGAGCCCCTCTCGTTCAGAGCCGTTTGTAGACAGCTCTGTGACGTCGCGTGTCCTTTGGTCTTCAGCTTTGCTTTCTCTTGTTCCTCACGTCATTCTGACTTGTCCCACACAGATGTCAGCAAACGCCCATCGGATGAGGCTTTCGGTTTCCTGACTGATCGTGCAGCGTGAGGTCGAGTTTCTCTTGTTGCCTCCACCGTCTTCTTCCTTCCTTTCTCCGAGTCTGGCTTTTGAGGGGTGGCCAGCGTCCCGGCAGGAAGTGGGTGGTGTGTTCAGGGGAGATGGAGAAGAGGAGGAGGAGTACCCTCGCTGGCCGTCCTCGGCCCTGAAGGGCGGCAGGGACCCTGTCACCGCAGCCCGGCACAGTGGCAGCTGCGGGTCACCCTGGCTGAGCTGTGGCTGGGAGGGGGCGGGGGCGGAGAGGAGGAACTCAGCCCTCGGCCGCAGGAGCCGCAGCAGCCAGGGTGGGGCCAGCGGCCAGCGGCCAGCGGCCAGCGGCCCCTCCCTTCCCCTCCGACTGCGGGTGCCTCCAATGCGCACAGCACCCGGGCACCAGGCAGGGGGAGAAGGCAGGGAGGGTCCAACCCAGCGGGGAGGGAACAGAGACCCGCTTAGCTAGCTTGTGTGTGTTTCTTGCCTTTATTCTGTTTGCCAGAGGTTTACCCATTTGATCTTCTAGCCACACGCTCTGACGCTGTTTGACCTGTCCTGTCTTTGGTGCACATATATATAATTTGTATTTGTGTATATGCTGTTTATTTATGTTATAGATATGTTCCTTAGGTATTATTTTTGTGTATATATTGTCTGTATAGTTCTCTTTTGAGATAACTTCTTGCTGTGTAGCCCAGGCTGGTTTCAAACTCACAGCAGTCCTCCTGCCTCAGCCTCCCGAGCGCTGGGACGCCTGGCCCGGCTTGTGCTTGTCATGTACAAAGTGACCTCTGGGCTGTCAGAGGAAGGGTCTGCGGTCTCTTCACTGTTTCCCATCTTCGGTCCTGTCTTCGCCTTCTCAACGGCCTTCAGGCTTCTTCCGCTTAACTTTCCCCGCGGCAGAAGCTGCCCTCCCTGCGGCCCCTGTGTGGGATTCTGCGCTGACCCCACCCCACAGCCCGGTTCTGACTTTCTAGCCAGCGCCTTTCTCTCCCTGTGTTCATTTTCCTCCGTGAATTCTTCCAACGAAATCTTTTAGCGTTCACAAATCAGACTTCCCTTCCTGTGAGCTTTTCCAGAGACGGGTCCTCTCATTGGAGTGCTGATAGGATCCCAGGTCACTGAGTTTCCTTCCTTCCTTCCTTCCTTCCCACAAGGAACCATCAAGGAAAATTTGTTTATTTTAGGGGTGGGAGCGAGTTTCTGCCCAAATTCTCTGACTAAACGATAAAAAAGACGGGCAGGGATAAGGATGGGCACCAGGACCTGTGGTCCAGCAGGTGGCAGGGCCAACCGATGAGGCCGTGTGACATGTGGGTGAGTCCCTGAGGGGCTGTCGGTCCTGGTCTTTGCTGTGTGTGATCACTGGGCCTCTGTCTGTCTGTCTGTCTGTCTCAGAGACCAAGTTAGCAACTCATGGCCTCTTTTAGCTCAACAACTTTAACGCTTTCTGGCTGAAATTCCTGGGGTTTGGGGTGGTGGGTAGTGGACACCTTTGATTCTCTGACCCTTTCTCTTATTTCTGTGTTGTCCCAGGTGTTCTAGCATGGGGATTTGAACCCAGGGCCTTTGAGCTACATCCCCAGCCCTTGTTATTTCTTCCTTTGAGATAGAGGTCATTCTCCTTAAGTCGCTAAGTTGTCCAGGCTGGGTTTGGATGCTCCACCTCCCTGCCTCAGCCTCCCGCAGTGCTGGGACTGCAGGCCTGCCTTGCCGGGCCTGGCTGCAGACGGCTTTTGGAATGCAGACTTTGGAGCCTGTCCCACCTTGACCATTTCCTGCCCCATCCCTTCCAGAAGCGCCTGATATTTCACCAAGAGAGAGAAAAGGCCGCCAATGCATTAGAAGTTGGAACCGATGCATAGCAATGACCGAGGGATTTAAAACTGTGACGGGGCGGGGAAACCGATCCTCAGAGGGAGACTCGGGCACTGGTGAAGCGCCAGGAATGAGTCTGTCTCGGGCTCCCTGTGGAGCTCACCATGATTGCGTGTTTCCAGGCCCAGTGGCCAGAGCTCGCCTGGCGGGGAAGAGTCTGGGACAGGACACGACATCATCTGCAGGAATAAATCCAAGGCCACAGGGTCCCTTCCCGCTCCTGTCCCCAGCCTTCTCGCTTTCCGGGAAACCTGTCGGTCGCCCCGTCAGCCTCGGCACCGTCCACCTCCTTCCCTGCTCCGTGCAGAGCGGGCGCCTGCCGCACAGGCAGCACCTGCTGGTGACGGCCATGTGTGACAGCTGCCCTGGCCCCTTCACCAGGGAGTGGAAAGCACTTCCGCTTCCTGGCTGGGTCC
>PVJX010036176.1:0-17158 GCA_004027295.1 Dolichotis patagonum
CCCCCCCCAAGCAGCATTACCTGACTACCACAGGCTGCTCCCACAAACTAGCCTGGTCCCTAAGGATGCAGGTCCGGCCTCTTGTGACAATGGGGCAAGGACTAACTTGAGAATCCAAATGGAATCCCGAAGCACCCTGGCAGGGGTGAGGAGTCATCCCTCAAGGCCGATGGGCAGAGCTGGTCCAGGGAGTGTGTGGCTGTGGGCTGAGTTACTGTCTGCAGGAAGACGCCTCAGCATGGGAGATGTGACCCCAGGGCCTCGCAGGCGAAGGCCTGCTGCCTCCTGGAATGAGAGGGAGAAGATTACCTGGGGCTGCAGGGGCAGGAGGAAAAGGTAACAAGCCTGTGGCCAGGCCCTGGGTCACCCCCAGGACACGAAGGAGACTGCACATAGCAGTGCCTGTCACCTAGGACTGTGACGGTGGACATTCTGGAGCTTTCAGTGATACAAACAACTCTCTTTGCCACAGCTGCCACAGGTCTGCCAACAGTGACCTAGAAGGTGCTTAACAATTGTGAGCAGATGGTGATGCACCAGGTCAGTGCTTGCCTTAGACATGGGATTTGAGTAGCTTTTAGAGACTCTTGAAACCAGGGACCCCCAAGCAAGGGCCCAGGGCAAATCTGGCTGCCACGCACTCATGCCAGCAAAGTCCCATCAGAACCCAGCAAACTCTGGAAACCGGAGATATTAGCTCTCTGGTCTTTCACAGAAAGTCTTTCCCAGCCTCTGTTTTGAGCAATTGACAGTGACAACAGGTAATATGTGAAAGTCACTGCGAGCAACAGAACACTGCTCAAAGGACTATCACACGGCCAGGAAAAGGACGTGGTGCTGACCCCACTACAACACGGTCGAGCTGCTACCACGCTAAATTCACGGAGCCAGTCACAAGAGACCACATGTGTGGGTCCATTTATTGGAAATGTCCCCAGTAGGGAAATCCAGAGAGACAGAAAGTAGAAGTTGCCAGCGCCGGGGTTGGGAGGCTGCAGGGGCAGGAGCTCAGAGGTGGGATTTTCCTGTCAAAGAGATGAAAACCTTTAAAAACCGTGGCAGGGGCCATGGTTCCACGAAGATGCTGACAGCCATAGACCTGCACACTGTCGCTGGGGATTGTGTGGGATCTTAATCCAGTCCAGCTGCTAGGACACAGTGCCTTAGAATGGTGGTTTATAAACCGCAGACATGTGTTTATTAGGGTTCTGGGGCTGGAAGTCCAGCATGAGATCAAGGTGCCATGGATTCAGGGCATGTGGAGGGGCATGTGGAGGAGAGCAGGGCGGGCAGGCCTTGCCTTCATCTTTCCCTTTTTTTTCCACCCAGGCTACGAGCCTATGGGTGGGTACCACCCATACCCAGGGAGAGGCTCCCATTACCACACTCAGAAGGACGCTAAGCCAATCAGTGCACTGATCCAGCCATCATGCCTTTAACCCACATTCACACTCCCAAAGGCCCACGTATGGGTGCATGAGGCTTTGGGGAGGCATCTAGATGCACCCCATAACAACTTATGTCTCGATAAAGTTACTGTGGAAAAGGAGGGAAGGGACAGCTGGGAATCCACAGAGTGGACTCAGGTGCAGGGTGGCCCCCGCCTCTCCTGAGGCAGATGGGAGGTGAGAAGAACACCTATGTGTGTGGCAGGTCATGGGCCTCAGAGACATAGGGCAGTAAACACACTGAAGCAGCCACTGTTCGCCCCCATTCAGTTCCTGGGGTGGGGTGACCCCACCAGCCTGGAAGGACTGACAGAAGTTGGGAGCAGGAAACATCCTGGCAGGGGACAGGCCTGCTTTGAGGCTTCACCTGGAGAGCTGACCCTTGCTGCCCCTGGGAAGGGAGACAGGCGTCCTCCACATCTCACTGAAGGCCCACGGGGACCTGAGGAGTTTACGGTGGCTGCAGACACCAAAGATCCACGCAATGCGCTGGCTCAGCCAGTGTCTCCCCCTGTCCCACTGCAGGTGATAACAGAGGACAGCCTTGCCTTCCACAGACACCCCAGATGACACCCCCTCACTGCCTCACCTGCCCCCCAGTCCTGCTCCTTGGGGTCACCCTGGCTCAGCTTGCCCGACAGACTTGGCCAAGGCGGCTCTGAACTGGGTCAGCAGACTTTCCACAAAGGTCCCAGAGGGTATGGTACACATTTCAGGCCACCCTGGCTTCATCTTGGTGGCGGCTCCTCAAGCTGCCCTTGTGCTTCTGAAGCAACTATCCATGGCGCTTAAACAAACGGACACAGCTGTGTTCCGAGAAGACTTTGTGTGCTAACACAGGCAGTGAGTCGGACCTGTGCTGACCCCAGCTCCGGCCTCCCCTGTCTCCTCTGCCCCCTCTTCCAGCAGTGACCCACAAAGCAGATGAAGGGGGTTTCATGGTTGTTCTTGCTCTTGCTCTTGTTTTGGGTCAGGGTCTTGATAAACTCCAAAGTTGCCCAGGCTGGGCAACCCTCCTGCCTCAGCTGCCCAGAGTGCTGGGATTACAGGTGCCCTACCAAGCCCCTCTGAGGACCGTCTTTTCAGAGGACCGGTCTGATCAAGTCACTTCCAGTTCGCCATCATTCAGTGGTTCCTCAGTGCCCCTGGATGAAGAGAAAGAAGAGTTGAGGGAAGTGGGGGGAAGAGGAGGAGGCGGCCACGCGGCAAGTAGGGAGCTTCTGCAGGGACAGGTCCTATGTGCAGCGGGCAGGGAGCAGGAGGTCTTTCAACACCCAGGTGCCCCCCCACCCCCACACACATGGTACATTACAAGGTCCCAGCCAGGCTGGGCTCCGAAGGTGCACATGGATCTGTCCTGCCAGCCACCGTAAACCAGCCCCAGACAGTACCGCGAGCTCACAGAGCAAATGAGCCCCCAGCATCCGCTGGCCAATAGCACACCGCTTCCCTGCTTTTTAAGGGCACCTTCAGCTCCCCCAGCGTAGGCAGCAGCACAAGCCCAGGAGAGGGGTCTGGGCCCGGGATCTCCAAGAACCAGGTGGTAGCACGTCCTGGACAGAGATCCCCAAGACCACAGGACCAGGGATGCCTTCCAAAAAGGAGGCCAGGGTGAGAATGCCGTCTTTTGTAAAGATGACGGGCAGAGCGTGGGCCTTGGCCCCTGACCCAGGCAGCGCAGGGCCTGCTTCACCCGAGGCTTCCAAGGTCCAGGAGAACATGCTGTCGTACAAGGGAAGAAAGGCCCCTGCGTGCTCATAGAAGGGAGCCAGGGGGAGACTCAGTCGTGCCCTGGTGCATGTGTGAGTGGCGCCCCCCTCTGGTCCTCCCTTTCTCCTCCTCCACCCCCTCCGCTCTCAAGGAAATTCAGTCCAACTGTCTGTCTCTCCTTGGACGTGTCCTCTGTACACCCCACCTGGCTGGTGCCTCTGGAGGCTGGTGAGGTCCCAGGTGGGAGCCCAGACACTGAGTACAGGTGACAGTTTCCTGTAACCTGCAAAAACTCTGCTGTGGTGCCCAGGTGGCCCCCGGAGTCAAGAGAAGAGGGCATTAACCCGAGGTGGTCCCAGCCTGGCTTCTGGCTGCAGGACCGAACAGTCAGCAGAGGAAACTGTCTCAACATCCGGCCTGGAGCCAGCTTGGGCAGAAGGGTGAGGAGGCCACCCAGGTCCCCCTGGGCTCCCTGGGAGTGGCCGTGGGCAGTTCACTGGAAGGCAGGAGTGCACTCAGCTCTCAGCCCCCCACCACCATGTAGGAATAGTGGGCTGTTTCCAAGAGTGCTGAAAAGCATAAATCACACAGTGAACTATTTCAAAGTGTACACCGGGGATGTTCAGTGTGCTCATAACAGTGTGCAACCTTTGCTTCCAGAGCCTTCTGCTCCCCACAGAGGAACCCCCATCCTCCTCAGTGGCCACTCCCCCTGGCCCTGACCCAACCCCAGCCCACGATCCATGTTCTGGCAGACTTCAGGCTCCAGGATGCTTCGGAGCACCAGGGTCCTCTATCTGGTTGGCTGCTCCTTGCCACAGGGTGTCTCCTGGTCCTTCCTCTGCCACCGGTGGCAGAGTCGCACTGTCCCTGGGGTGGGGTCATGTGTGCTCATTCTTCCTTGATCTCACAGTCGTCAGGGTGCTTTCTGCTTCCTCAAAGCAGCGGCAGAGTGAGAGAGGGTGCAAGGCGCCCCAGGGAGCCAGGACAGCCCTGGGGGTGGAAGCAGAGGCACAGGGCACAGAGAAGCAGGGCTCAGCTGGAACTCACTTCACGGGATCCTAGGAGGTCACCAGGCTGGGCCTGGAGCCCACGGCCACAGCCAGTCGGGAGAAAGCCCCAGAGGCCCTCAGAGGCAGACATGTGTCCTCATTCACACCAAAATGCCTGGTTGTATGTAATGTGAGTTTTGCCTCAATAAAAAAGAAAAATACATATTTTAGTATCTCACGTAAATATTTTGATAATTATTCTTCAATACTGTAACCCTAGGGAATTTCTTTTCTGTACTTGAAGCCATTATGCTGAGAAGGCATCACTCACTTCACTAGATGTCCAAGGGGTCCTTGGTAAAACATCAGAGTCCCCGAGACTGGACACCTCGCACCTGCTCCCTGAACCTGTCTCTACTTGCATAGATATGGTCAGGAATCCTGGTCCCTCCAAGTACACCCAGCACCGAGCAGAGAACCAGGGGCTTCATCTAAGAGGAAGCCAGGCTGTACCTGGGTGGACTGGGGCGTGGGGGTGGGGGTGGGGTGCTGATTTCCTCGGCAGAGGTCAGAGGTCACTTAATGAGGACTGGTTCTGCAGCAGCCAGAGGAGACAAAATTCCGGGCACGCCCTCGCCATGGAGCACCGACGGTCTTCTCACTCAGTGTGGAAATCTCTCCAAGCAGCTCCTGAAATGCAGAAGTCCAGAACAGAGTGAGCCCAGCAGTACAAGGGGATGGATGCGCCAGGGGAGGGCAGGTGGCAGCTAGAGGCAGGCAGAGCGTCAGAGGATCTGGACGCTTGCTGGTGTGACTGATCTATGGTGGTCACCCCGGCCAGCATGTTCTGTGAGCAGGAAGTGCCAAACCCCCCCTCCCTCCTCACCTGGAGGCGCTTCACTGTCCCGCCCCACTGCCCAGCATCTACCCCTGGCCCCACCAAGAGAAAATGCAACCTCTTCCAGCCTTGGGACACCAAACCCGCTCTGACCTTTCGGTTCCCTCAGGTCTGCCCCTCCGATTCACACGCGTGTGCTCTGTATGGCTGTACACAAGTGTAGAAATTAAAGCATCACCTGTCTACAACTCGCCCTGCACAGTGCCAGGTAGTTTACAATCATACTTTCATGCGAGCCTTGCTATGCTCCTGTGGAGTCAGAACCATTGATACGAGCAAAAAGTACAGCACAGAAGGGGGACCTGTTGTTCATGCTGCAGCCCTCGGAACTTCACGCTCTCCACAGGACGGCTCCTCCGCTCACAGCATGGCCTCGGGCTCCGTGATCCCCTTGGCTGCACTGCTTGTCGAAGTTTACCATGCTCCTGCTATGTGCCGGGCGCTGGCAGGCCCTGAGCATACAGCTGTAACAGAGTTTGCTTTTTAGACAAAGAGACAGAAAAGAAAACTGCAAACAGCTTCTTCAAAAAGATAATCTCAGATTGAGAGGAGGGCTGCATTAGTCAGGAGAGTCGAGGTTCTGCAGCAATAACAGATGGCTTCTGGGAATCCAGTGGCCAACTGAAAGATTTACTTTTCCTGTACATCAGAGTCCAGCATGGTTTGTACAGCTCTTTTTGGTTTCCTGGTTACAGTACTGGCTCCTCATACCCTGGCCCTTTGTCTACCCAAGTGGTTGCAAAACCAACAGAGAATTTGGAAAGTCACTCAAGGTTCTGTAACAAGTGCTATGTGTCATTTTCTGCTTGCAACTCACTGGGTCCAATTTAACTTGAAGAGAGTAGGAAATGTGGCCTTCCTTTAAACCTTCCTGAAAAAAAAAAAAAAGGAATTTGCTAAACATAGGATGCTATTTCTAGGATAGCAAAGATAATCAACAGGTTGATACATCAGAATATCTAGAACAGAAAGCCCATTTTCAATAGATGAGCCAGGGGAAGTTACTTTTAGAGAGAGGTGAAGGAGCCAGGAGAGAGCAGCCCAAGCTCAGAGAACAGAAAATGTAAAGATTGGAGCCAAAAAATACCCATCACATTCTAGGAAGAGAAAGTTATTAGGGGAGATAAGGGGCAAACAAGAGTAGGACCCTGGAGCACATCAAATCACCAGCAGGTCATGCCCTAAAAACCAGCATACTGGACCCTCCCCACTCCCTAGAGACTCTAACTTGATTATTGTGGATTAGTCCTGGGTTTTGCATTTGGTATTGTTTTCCTATTTAATTTTAAGAAAATAATACCCATGCACAAAAATACACAAACCTAAGGATATGCTCACTGATTAGCCACAAAGTGGGAACTCCATGCAACTCCCCACCTGGACCAACAAGTGGAGCATTATTGGCCCCATTTTACCATCACCATCCCAAAGGAAACCATGTTCAAGATTTCCATCTTGCTTGCTCCTGAGCTCCATGTAAATGGAGCACCTGGATTCTGTCTCCATATTGCCATGATGAGGTTCACTGTGTGTAAAAGTGTTGCTTTAGCCCAGTGTATGAATTCAGCACTATTTATTTGGCTGTAGTACTGTTGCTTTGTTTGAGTGGCTTCCAGGTCAAAGCTCTGACAGAGTACTGCTGTGACCTCCTGGTGCATCGTGTCGTTGCACCTGTGCAAGTGTTTCTGGTGAGAGACATCTTGAAATAGAGTAGCTTGGTCTCGGGGAGGCACCTGTTCAGCTCTTAGAAGAGTCTGCTAAAGAGATCCCAGCATGGTTATTCCAGTTACTACCAGCACGGTATGAACATTCTGGTAGTTCTGTGTCTTCTCCAGCCTTTGGGTTGGCTGACCCATTCGTGTAGCTATTCTGGTGGGTATACAGCAGTGTCTCAGTTTATATTTCCTTGACAACTAATGACTGATACTTACTGAATACTCCCTTATTATTCTAAGAGCCCTTCTCTGCTCCTGTATGTTTCAAATACCTTCTCACTCTGTGCTTGCCTTTCACTTTCCTCATTGTACAATGTGATGAGCAGAAGCTCAATAGTCCAAGTGTCAACTCTGTCTTTTAAGGTTAGTGCCTTCCGAATCATGAAGATGTTCTAGATATTCTTCTGGGCTATCTTCTAGAAAGTAAGATTGATACCTGTGTATGGTGTGAGGTAGGGATTGGGCTTCTTATTTATTCTCAGGTGGTTTTTCAGTAAATGTCCACTGTATGCCCACATGTATTGGGGTCTCTATCCCTTTGTTGGTCTATTTATTTATTCCTGTGTCTGCTAGAATCATTTTAACTCTCTTAGTAATTCTACCATGAAAACAGAGCTAAGAACCTCTGATCCAGGACCTTAAAGTTCACAGAAACTGGTTAATCTAAATGCAAATGCAAAGTGTGTGAAAATCCAATAAAGGACGTGGGGGAGGGGAATAATTTGGGCATGGAGAAGGCAATGGTAGTACTTCCAGGAAAGCTTCTGTGGTGTGCGCAGGGGCACAGAGACAGACTAGAAGTGGGAGACTGAGAGCGACCCACTCAGCCCTTGGTCTCTCGCTCTGACCCTCTCCAGACCCGAAGATCCTTCTCAAGCCACTGTGAAAAGAAGGACCAACAGGCACAAGAAGGAAACCTTTCTGCTTGAGTTACCAGTCAAGCTAGGGAAACCTGATCTTGCCTGCAGCCACATTTTATTCTCCAGTTGCCATGGCATTTCCTGTAATTAATGGCTAGGTTTTAATTAAACATTGATTAGCCACTAATTAGCCTAATGATCAGTGTTGGGGAGAAGACAGGGTTGTCAAACATCGCCAAGGAAGAAGGCAGAACGTGAAAGATTACGAAGTAGGGGAAATGCTGTTCGTACCTCCCTCCAGGCCAAATGTTTTCTATGATTTTGGTCCATTATAAATGATGCTCTCAATGTGAATTTTCCTAATCGGTTTGAGTCTGATGAAGTCCCAGGTGACTGATGCAAGGAAGATTGAATCTCTTCACCTTTCATCAGATTTCAGCCTCTTACTGCATCTAAAGAGCCTCTTCCCACTTAGAGGAGAATTCATTTCTGTCCCTGGGATGAAGTCATCCTGGCCGAGCCTGCTCCCCTCCTCCAACACTCTCCTGGGGTCAGACCTTGCATCCCAGTCATCTTCCAAGAGCGGAGCATAGCATGGTGCCCCCCCAGTCCAGAGAAGATCTTCAAACACTTAGGGCCCTGTGACGCCCGTTCCTGATGCTTCACCCCCTCCCATCCCTCCTGGCTCTGGTTTTATCTGAAAAGGGCACACTGCTCCCAGGGGAGGACACGTCACCCTCACCAATCCGCACCACAAGCAAGGTCGGCCTGCTCAACACAGACACGTGAACTACAGAGTCACCTTGGAGGCCACTGGAGTTAATTAGGCATCAAAGCCTGGGGAGGGGTGGATAATGCAATAATACTTCATCGCTCCCCTTGTATCTCTGTAAGTTTGAATTTATCGAGAATAATGCAAAATTCCCTTGGAGCTCCACGTTTATGCAGAGCCAAAGCACAGGAAGAGAACAGAGGTGAGAAAACTGAAGTCCAGAGAGTACTAGAACCAGGGAGAGAAACTTCTGCTACAAAGTGACACAGTCCCTGATAAGCAAGACCTGCCTAGAGGGAGAGGATCCGGCCTTTGTCTTTGGGGGCTCCCAGCACTGCTGGAAGCACCCCACCAGGGCAGGGCAGAAGAGAGAGGGGGAAGGGCTCAGCAGCTGTGGAGAATATATACCTTCTCTTTATGATTAGGATGAAAGACAATGCATGATTCGCCACTTTACCCTTCTGTTGCTATATTGGGGTTTTACTTCATCTCTGCAGTGCTGAGGACTGAGACCAAGGCCTCGTGCATGTTAGGTGAGAACTCATCACTGAGCTCTGGTGCCCCCAGGTGCATCCCGGCCACTGTTAAGTGTGCAGTTCAGTCGTGCTAAGTGCATCCCCATGGTTGTGAATCCGTTACCGCTGTCCACACGCAGAACCCCTTGCATCGTCCAGAACTGAGCTCTGCCGCATGAAACAGCTCCTCAGCTCCTGGAAGCTCCTATTCTACCTTATGTCTCTGAATTTAGTGACTCTAGGGACTTCTTACAGGTGGGATCGTGCACCTAGTACGTGTGTGTGTGTGTGTGTGTGTGTGTGTGTGTGTGTCTTACTTCACGCAGCGTAAGTCCGTGGGCTCGCATGTGTCAGAAGCTTCTTCCTTATAAAAACTGAGCAATATTCCACTACCCATCATTCTTCAATGGACACTGGGCTGCCTGCCCCATTTGTGAGGATCCTTATGCTTCTTGACCTGGCAAATTCTATTATCTGAGTCCTAAGGTGAAAAGGATCAAGTTAATAGGGCCCTGGGCAATGCACCCTTCCAACACCACATCGATGCTCCACTTTCTAAATTGACAAGGATAAGGAGATTTGCTCCAGATCCCGAGACTCTTAGAACTTTTATGTCCTTTTTACACCCTGTTTTATCTCTTTCACTTGTCATTTTCCAATAGCTTTTGCCAGCCAAACACACGGGACACGTTTACTACCAACTTTTATCGTCTCACCAAGGCTTGGCCATGCTGGACACGGCAGCCTCTGTACTATGGGGAGCTGGTGTGGGAGGCAGCAGGAAGGATGAGGGGCCTGAGTCTGGCCACCACTTTGCTGGGGACCTGGTAAAGCCTTGGACTCTGCTCCACCAATGGCACATGGGAGGTCACACTCCTGTTCTTCATGTGAAGCCTGGAGTCTTCCTGAGGCCAACAGTGGCCTGTGGGACCTTTCTGGCTTTCGACCTCAACATTCATAAATCTTATTAAAAAGCAGCTATCTCAGGACTGGGAACAGGGGACTTCACATGCGGTGACAGTGACCACAGCTGTTACTGCTGTTTTTTCCAAGTCACGTCTCCATACCCTTCCACCAACAGCAGGACCGTCAGAGCAAGGTGTGTATCCCCTGCCATTGCACTAGTGTCATGTCATCCCCTGGTGAATTTCATGGAACTGGGGGCATGGAATGTCACATAGTGTGCTTAGGCCACCAGTTTGCCCCAAAGCCCCAGGGCAGACATAGTAAGTTGGCCCCAGGGGTGGGGGTCCATCAGGGACCTCATTTCCCACCCACTGCCACTCTGGATGGAAGGAATGAGGTTGAAAAGATGCAGTGTCACTTTCAGGAGAGGAAGTGGAGTCCCCACGCACTATCTTCATGTCCTCGTCCCTGCAATGGAAGCTATGGAGCTCCTGTCTTAGAAGAGACACTGTGACAAGGCAGAGGGTGCTGGCCCAGTGTCCCCAAGGGAAGGCGATATAAAGGAGAGCAAGATGGTGATTCCTGGGGTCTGCTCATTGCAGCGGCCAGCAAGCCTGGCTGACCCACTGGCCTGCTGCCTCTCCTGCACAGTGCCAGCAGCCTCTCCTGGTTAACTGAGTCCAGACCTCTATTTCAGAGGAGGCCGCAGGGCGTGGGCCACTTTCACACAACCCTCACACACCATGTGGCCACATGCGCTGCACTGTGATTCTGCGCAGCCTGTGCTGAGAGCCTCAGGTACCAGGAGCTGGCGGTGCAGAGAGGAAGGAAACATAGCCTTGGGCCTGGGGACGCTGCCTAGGTAAAGAGAGGCTGGAGGGGCACTGGTGACAGGAGAGGCCAAGGATTCCCAGCAAGACCTGAGCCTCACTAAAGGCTATCAGGAAAGGGGTGCTCAGCATGGTCCTCCGTGACAGGCTTGGGGGTACAGAGAGCCGGCATACAGGGTAAGAAGCACATGGGCTGGTTCCTGCGGTGTAGCAGGACCTGACTACTGTCTATCTGCTGGACAGGGCAGGTGACAGGGACTCAGAGGTCATAGGTGCCAGATCACCCTTACTGGTTACAAGCAGGAGAGAGGGACCAGCAGGTCCCCATCCAAAATATGCCACCTTAGCAGCAGCACGTGGGATGACCTGGGGGTGAGGAGGATGAAGCTGGAACCTGGGGCCCATGCAGAAACAAACCCTGCAGTCCTGCTAGTGATCCCCAAGTCCAGGCGAGACAGAAGGTGTCCCCACTTCTGGAGAGCTGGCAGCAGGTACAGGCCTAGCAGCTGATGCCGACAGACCCAACCAATTTCTTCCAGCTACCTGGTGGGCCTGCCCACATGCTGGGCTCCCTGCTGGGTGGGGCCAGGCCTGGGCCTCCCCATCTCAACGCCGGCTCCCCCCCCCCCGCATCCCCTCGCAGGACTGTGTGAGTACTGACTGCTGCACTTACCTCGAAGGCAGAGACTGGGGGAAATCAGTGTGTCAGGGTACGGGGCAGGCAGTGGTCCTCCAACCCCAACCACCCTGCTACCGCCTCCCATTCAGCAGGGCACCCCTCTACTGGCTTGCATTTGGAGGATAAAGAGGCAGCTGGCCCTTTTTCCAAAATGCGTTTAGGGATCCGCAGCCCTTCATGAGGGGAAAGAGGTCGCTCCCAGCTGTAATCCACGGTTCAGCTGGGCCGCAGATGGAGGGGGGAAGGTGGCAGCTGGCGCTCGTCACTCTAGTCACTTGCTTTTCAGTGTGTCCAGCCATCTCTGCAAATTGAAAATTTCGAGGAGGTTCCTGAGACACAAATCAATGGTGACAAGGCCTGAAGCTAGAGCTGTGAGCCGAGAGAGAGCCAGGCGGCCGAGGAGAGGCCAAGGGCTGCCAGCCGGGCACAGCCCCACCTGCTCATCCATCGGCCTGCCAGAGGCCAGGAGGGTCCAGCTTAGCACGCAGCACTGCAGCCCCTGAGGCTCTGGGACACACGCACATACACACGCACATGCACACGCACACATACACACCGTTATCTGGCTGCACTGACTGAAACAGCAGCAGGTGAGGAGGCATGGCCTGTTCTGAGATTTACGTTTCCCCTCCACCAATGCTTCTGGTTCCTTCCCTGTGCTCAGGACTCAGTGACCACTGCCTCTGAGGCCAACGTATTCCAGGAGGCAGAGAGGAGCCTTCAGGAAGTGTCTCTGGCAGGAACAGAGAGAAGAAAAGATAATTTTCTCTCTGATTCTCCCCTACAGGCTCCAGCCGCCCTGCTCCACGGTGTTTGCCAGCATTTTTGGCCCACCCAGAGAGAGCAGAGTGGGTCAGCCCAGGCCACACCTCAGCTCGCTTCTCCTGGAAAGCCTGGGGCTTTGATCCCACACTCAGCCCCCTGGGGAGCACGGCAGACACAATGAAATGCTTCCCAAGTGGGTCGCTGTGCAGCCCTGCTCAGGGCCCGGGACTTGCTTCCATCTTGGTGGCATCTGGATAGCCTTTGAGAGCGGTAAAGAGAAAGACAGGAGAGTGTACAAGAGGTAACCTGGGCAGGAAGTTAGTGTCTGTGGGTTGTCAGAGACCTGAGCAGAGGACATCTGAGTTGACACCTCGATGATGAGAAGAATCTCCACGAGGGACCCCAGGAGATGACATGCAGACCCCCATGGTAGGGAACATGTGTGACAATCCTTCTGTGTGTGCCACCAGAACACTGCTGGACAAGGAATCTGGAGGTTAGCTGGCCCAAGGAGGTCAGGTGGCCAGAGAGCAGTGACAAGAGGCAGGGCCCAAGCAGTGAGTGACCCTGGGCCCAGCGGGTCTGCCCTCGAGCCACCTGAGGGTCCCCAGACTGCAGGTAGAGTTGGATGGACTCCGGGCTCCTGTTCCACAGCAAGGTAGTGGGGTAAGATGGACACGGGTGGAGCCACCTTGGACCCAGCAAGAGGTGAGGGCGATGAGGACATGCACCAGGACTGCCGAGCTGGAAGGGTGAGAAGAACCTGGCTCTGGAGAGCAGAGAGGAGCAAACAGCTACAGGGCGGATGAGGGCCTGGAAGAGTTAGGAATCTGGATGCCCCTCTGGCTCTCAGCCCAGGACACGGCTATTTCTACCTGGCCTTGCTGGGAGGAGGAAGGATCTGCACAGGGTGGAGTGTGGTTCCCCTCCCCACCCACCCACACTGCTGGGACTCACGGAGCTCAGAGCTGAACTAGTCTCTGCTGTCAGTGACCTCAGTGGGCTCTGCTCCTCATATGGGTTAAACACTCAGAAGTGGGTGCTCGGGTCTGCGGCCTGGGCTTCTCCAGGCCCCAGAAGAACAGTCAGAAAGTACATCAGGGTGAAGCGGAGGAACCGTCCCGTCATTGAGGATGTGGTTGAGGATGCTTCAAGCAGAATCATGTCTGATCCCTCAGCAGAACGAGCCTAACCTCAGGACGAAAGACTCAGGAAATCAGAGATAAGGGCACTGAAAAATATGCACAGAGATAAAGCAACCGTGGAATGCTAGCCAGGACTTGGGGTTATTTTTAATGCATAACAGATTAGGAAAAATGTAAATAAATATCCCAGAACTGAAAAATGTGCTGACTGAAACAGAGAATGCAATGGATGGGTTTTAAAGCTGATTGGAAGAGAGGTGAGAAGAGCAAGTCCAGAGTGAAATCCAGAGAAGCCAAGAGCTGAGGGGAAGGATAGACCGAAGAGGTACCAGGGGACTCACAGGTAAGTGGGGAGGGCAGTAAGGAGGGAGCTCAGGGACACGAGCAGCACTGCAAGGGCTATAGCCTGCGAAAGACATCAAGTCACACTTTCCAGAAGCCAAACAAGCCACGTGCAGCATAGACAAGCAAACTCACATCAAAGCCCCAATGGCAAAGCTGAAGAGGGAGAGTCAGTGTCCCACCCCAAATCAATGCAGTGCCCCCCAAGCCTGAATCCAAAAATGGAAAGAGATTTTTACAGAAAAGTTGCCAGGGGGCTCACAAAAGGGGAAGGGCAGAGGCCAGGTGCCTCCAAGAGGCTTGACCATAACCAACCCACAAAGGCGTGAGAGGAAGGAGCAGGAGGGTTGGCACAGCTGCTCCGCCTTCCTGCCCCTCGTGAGCTGGACTTTACCAGGTCCAGCACGGGAACATGGACGCTAGAGATGTATTTTCAGTCTTGCTCCCTAGATATCTCCTCCCCAGGGCCCAGGGCAGAGGCATTGACTGGCCACAGCTGAGCCATTCCTACTGCCCCTGCCAGTGCCTCCCATGGACCCCCACACCAAGCCATGGATGCGTTTATGTCTGACCCCGGGTGTTCAGGTTCTGGGGCAGACAGGGAGGTCACATCTGAGATCATGTGAGGACGGGGACGAGTGTGCACCCATTGAATGAGGCTTAGGGCAGCGGAGCAGCAGAATGAATTTGAGAGCCCACTAGGCACAGGTGCAGCCCCCACCCCCTCCCTTGCACAGGCCACACCTGGACTTTCCTCCCTGAGGCCAGGGCAGGGCTTGGGCTGCAGGGCTGCTGGCAGCAGTGGGGCAGGGCTGGGAGGCAGAGGGCGCCAGGCTGACACTCAGTGGAGCAAACTTCTCTTCTGAGCCTCCTCTCTGAAACCTGAGTGGCACACCCCTCAGTCCCAGTCCCAATCCCCACCCTCACATCTCGGCCCACAGCCCCCAGATCTGGTACCTGCACTTCTCTTCCCTCCTCCCCTCAAACCCCAAGGCCAGCCTGGAAGGAACAGGCATTAATGTTCCAAGGGGGCAGCATTGAAAGGCAGGTAGAGGCCAGGGATCTAGGGCTTGGCTCTATCACCACTTCCAGACCACAGCAGGCACGGTGGCACACACAGCAGGAGCCCCGGCACTCCAGGAGGCTGAGGCAGGGAAACACAAGTTCAAACTCAACCTGGGCAACTTAGCAAAAACCTGACTCAGAATTTCAAAAAGTGTAAAAGTGCTGAATGTAGCTCTGTGAAAGGCCCTGGATTCAGTCCCTACTAATGGAAAAGAAAAAAACCCAGGCTGGTGTGAGAACATCTCTGGCACAAGCCAGAGAAAAGCACCATCTGCCCCAGCCGCTTCCGGGGCTTCCAGGGTCACCAATATTCAAGCAAAACTGTGTGCACAGACATTGGAGTCACAGCCGCTGGATACAGCCCACGGCAGGTCCAGGAGACAGGCATCGCCAGGTGTGAAGAAGGAAGGGTGTGGCCACGGGTTGCAGTGTGGCTGGACCTCAACAACCTCATGCTAAGTGAGAGAAACCCAGCAGAGAGGGTCACACGCTGTATGATTCCACTCGTGTGAAATGTTCAGCAGGAATAATCCATGGAGACAGATTAATGGTGGCCCGAGGCTGGGGGAGAAGGGAAGGGGGTGTGACTGCTAGGATGTGTGTGTTTTCATCTGGGGATGATGAGAAAGTTTTGGAAGCAGGCAGGATGGTGGTGTGCAGTGTTGTGAATTCACTAAATACCACTGGTTTACTCACTTGAAATGGTTAATGAATGTTATGCAAATTTAATTGCATTTAAAAGATCATCAGTACCATCAAATAGAAATGCATCTTTCTGGTAGTACCTGTTAAAATTATGTTGAGTGTGATCTTTTTGTCATTGTGAGAATGAGCCTCTCTTAGTCTGAAAAAATAAAGTGAACTATTGTCAAACTGGGTCATTGGTGGGAGAGGAGCTATCACAAACCACACAAAGGACCCCAGGCATGCACCCCATCTCTATGGGTCCTAAGTGCTCTTGGCACCCACCCACCTGTTCAATACCTCAGATACCTCTGATCCTTCCACACCTGTTGTTCTCAGTCCTTCTCCCCCCAAGAAATTATGACCCCCATTATTTGGCTGCCAATGGGCATGTTTGGGAGCTTTCACAAGCACGAACTGCACAAGAATTCCCTTCATGGGCCCAGAAGAGGCCAAGCTGGGGATTCCCGATCAGTGGGATTTTCAAGGGCAGGACCCCGGGGGGAGGGAGGGAACCGGTGTGAGCCGAGATGGGCTTTGCAAGTCTCTTCTAGCAGGACGTGGCTTGGTCCCCTCTAGGGCCCAGCCTTTTGCACCTGCCATGGTGTGGCTAGTCACTGGGTAGTTAAGGCACCTGGGGTCAGCTCTCTGATCAGAATTCCTCACTCTTCCTCCTACCTAGTGGCCTAGAAAGCCAGAGTGCGGACCGTGGGAGTCTGGTGAAATCCTTTCCTTCACCTGAAACGCAACAGGGAACCCGACCCTGCCACGCCTGGCATCGGCATCTCCTGCAGACCAGCAGATGAAAACAATGGCCCAGCTGCCCAGAAGCCCGTGGGGGGCACCTTTGAAAATGACCAGTTTAGTGGTATAAATAATAGTAATTAAAAGGCAGCCAGTCCAGGCTGTGTTGATTTCTCATTTTGCTTTGCTTTCAATGCAGTTAATCTATAGCTAATATTTAAAAGGGTTAGGGAGACAGAAATTGCATCTTTCCCCCTCTCACCTAGTGATGTCAGCTGGGCTTATAGGGCCTACAGTGGCCGGCCACTCCCATGGATTTTGTGCCATGACAGCACCGCCTAAGAAGCTATGCACAGAGACACCAGCACCCCCACGGTACCAGCCACAAGGACCCAGCTATAATTGGCAACTGGGCACCCCAAGCAGGCTGTGGCAGGTGCCAGCAGCAGCCTGGGAGCCCCAGCAGAGGAAGATGTTCCTGCCGCCCTCCTGGCTGACCGAGAGGTAACCAGGGTCCTCCGCAAGGCCAGTGCTGCCACGCAGGCTGCACAGAGCGTGTCTGCAGCTCCCGAGCCCTCGGTAACCCTTGCAGCAGGGCAGCACTGGATACACTTGGGAGCTTTTTGCCGGGCCAGTTGTGGCTTTTGCTGGATGAAGCACACTCAAGTGGGCTCACGTCTTGGGAACCGGTGATGGGCAGAGCTGTGCCCCTCCTGCTCCAATCCTGGTCTCACCCTCTCTGGTCACTGCTGTCCTCTCCAGCCTTCTGCCCTCAGCTGACCTGCTGACCCCTTCTGTTCACGACTCCACAGTCCATGTCCAAGAGCCCCACATCCGCCCACTTTCCCTCCTCATGAGTCCCAACTTCAGGGCTGTCCCTGCTCAGCCTTGTGGCCTGGGAACCTGGAGGTAGCCATGACAGGGAAGCTTGAGGCTGGGCCACAGGAAGTAGCCTCCACCTGGCAACTGGGACCAAGCAACAGCCCGGCAGCAGGACTGGACTGCAGGTCCCTATGGGGGTCCTTCTGCCCTTGTGCTGGGGCACCGTCTCCCCTGGAACCAGGTTCCGAAGGCCTTGCCAGCCCTCC